>CM067519.1:8637242-8709195 GCA_034509495.1 Acestrorhynchus altus | reverse complement strand
AGAGAGAGAGAGAGAGAGAGAGAGAGAGAGAGAGAGAGAGACCAAGATAAAGCCCATGATGCTTCGTGGACTATACTCCATTCACCAGACTGTAATCTTCTCACACTATCCCCTGCAGCCCTACAAACTGATATGGCTCTGTACCGAGGTCGGCTTCTGCTGACTACTTGTACAGTCCAGAGGGGGAAAAAAAAGGACTTTAAAAAGATCTGCTTCCACAGCAATGCGAACTTGAGTCATAGACAAAAGGTTAGCAATTCAGTGCGTGTAATGCTTTCTTCTTCTATCAAGAGAATCAATACGGTGCAATGGGGAAAAAAGCACAAGGTCAAAGCAATCAGCTGGAAGCAGCACACTCACGCCAGCCTGGCACCGTTTCTGAGAAAAAAAAAAAAAAGACATACAGAAGTAGGCCAAAAGTGCTCAACCTAATGAGATATTTATTCAAATGTGATCAGCCTGCTCCGCTCTGCACCCAATTTACTGTGCGTCGCAGCATGTGCGCCCATCCAAGGCCTCGAATGGGTTCTATGTTTGCCTTATTCAAGACGGGATGGGACCGGGAGAGCTCCTGATTAATCGTAGTTGTCGTCTGGTGTCAGTGGTGATGCTGCTGCATTCCACTGGTCCCTTTTGATACCTCAGTTGTTGACACAGTGACTAATTGTAATTCAAAGCAGACAGGAAACTGATCACCAAAACAATTACCCTGATCGGGCCAATTGTAATAGCTCTAATCATTTGTATTTGCATTCTGATTAAATATGGGCGAATGTGTTATGATAGGATGTCATAGAGCATTTATTTATGATGGAAAGCAATGCGGATTGCAAAGCCGTCATTGAAAACATGGCGGGTAAAAGAAACACTGTGCCACTACTCAAGTAGTCAGATACACCGTGTAGTCTTGTTAGTGGTGGTCATATGGTGGTCCTTTTCTTTAGTGGGCAGGGAACATGGTTGCTCATGAATCATGCAATAGAAGACTATAGAAGACAGACCCACCAAGGAACCAAATCCCAAAGGTTATGCATCAGTATTATCTTCAGCACCTCTCTGACCTCCACAAGCACCAACCCCAACTCCCAATCCACATGACCATGTAGTGGGCCCTGTCCAACAAAATCTCCTTAACAACCCCATCCACAGATATCCACAACCTTCAACATCCTATAAACCAACACCCAACTCAACATGCCTCATTGAAAAAAAAAACATCTCAAAACCTCCCTCCATCTATATCACAATCCTAAAAGAACTACTCCTGCCATGGACACCCTGGTCTGAGGCCCCGGAGAATCCTGTACTGGTAATGGTGGTAGACCTGCCAACTTAATCTCAGGAGCGGAGAGGGCGTGAAACAGAAAATGTGGACAAGAGAAACAACCTGGCTAAATGAGAGTAAACAGGCATATTCATGGTGTGCGGGTCAGAGGTGCATCCAGAGATGCAGAAGACACAGAAGAACACTGACCCATGAGGCCTGAAAGCCAGTTTAGATTTCAGCTCCCTTCCTGTCATCCCTTCGCTCATGCTTTCTGACACCCAAATCACAGGCTGACAAAGGCAAATCCTCTTAACAGATGCTTTTATGTCACATCATATGATTTCTACCTGACCTAGTCACTCTGTGTCACTCACAGGCTGTTCTGTCCTGACATCAAGCAAAGAGCAGAGAGAGCAAACCTGCTTACCTCACTGTACAAGGAGATAAGTGGATTTAATGAGAGAGAATGAGAGAGCAATGACCCTGCTAGGGCTCTCACCACCACACTGCAGAATCCTTCTTGGCTGTACTCACAGCTGCTTGGAAAGCTGTCCAGCATGGACTACAGCAGGCAGTGCCATACTCCTGAACTGCTGAATTTAACTGGTGATGGATGGTTGTTACTCTGAGAGGTTGTCTACAGGAATAGATGGATAGATTGTTCAAAAACAAAAACAGATCAACTGAATTTAACTGAAATGATCAGCAGCCCGAATATGACCCACCAGCCTAATAAAGCCTGTACTGGTACTGTGGGGTTCTGACCATTGAAGAACACCTGAAGAGAAACCAATACAGCCTCCTATTTTGTCAGTGTATATGTTTCTGCATGCGTCTCATTGTGTATATTCTGTATTTACATTGTGTTTTGTGACCTGCTTGTGATTGGAGACGCTGTTTTGCCAGGAACTAATCAAAAAAGTCCAGTTTAAATGTATTACTGTATGTCTCCTATAAAAATAAAGAAAAAGGTCAAACAAGGCTGCATGTAAAATTATTATAGCAATTACACAGTAGAATTATTCAACAGAATTAGTCCATTGAAATTGACAGGGTGTAGTATGTACTATTTATTTTCTCAGTGTTAAGAAAAATGCAAAAATAAAACAGAAAAGTGCATTCACGGTACGTGTTTTTCTTCATTTCTCTGCAACAAAATTACAAAAATCAATGGAAAAATGTAGATGATAAAACAGAAGATTATGCACAGCCATAAGTGTTGTTTTTGCTATGCTATGTAAATGTAACTATGCACTAATTATACCATAACATGTATTTAAATTTAATTTTCATTGGAATGGAAGTAATGGAAGTTTCTACTCTATTTTTCAGTTTGTTTCAGTGCCAAAAAAAATGCAAAAACAATTGCAAAAACACAGAGGGCAAAACAAGACAATAGCTCATCAAATCGGAACCAAAATACTACACATACTACTTCTAAACACAAATGTGGTGTTGATTTACAATCAGCTTGTTGTAATCAGCTACAAGAGACAAATTATATCAAATGACACTATGATTTTATTGTTGGCAGGTACTGTGACCTCAGGGTTGGGAAAAAACAACACAACACAAAAAAAACCCCAAAAAAAAACAAGGGAGAAAGAAACAAATGGAGAGGGAGTGTAAGGGAGGGAGCGAGAGAGAAAAAGAATGAGAAAGAGACAGCAAGAGTGAGGGGAGATGTCTTTCAACCCAAACTTTGTGTGAGCGATTTAATGGTCCAGAGAGCTGTGCCCAGCAGCAGATGGTGAAGCATTCGCTCTGAATCTCGTTATGCCACCATGCTATTGTCTGTCTCTCTCTCTCTCACTTCCTCGCTCCCCCCCTCTCTCTTCCTCTATCTCTCTCTCTCTCTCTCCTTCTCCCCATCTCTCGCCCTGCCACCTGTCCTGCATATCAAATGCCCGCTCTGGCACCTGGGCACCCCATTCGCTGACATCATCAAAGTGAGTGAAAAAGGGAGGTGCACTTCAGCCGTCCCACTTTGTAGACTGCCACTGTAGAGACAGGGAGTCATCTGCTGCCATATGCTTCAACCCTTCCACACCATGGGTCATTAATGCCACTTTATTAATTATTTAAGTTTAATTAACCTGTCTCTGCGGCTACTCTAGCCACAGCCTGAGCCGTGGCTGGCAGACAGCACTTAGCCCTGCCAGAAGCTCGCTCTCATTAGAAATGCTAAACATTGAGAGAGATCAGAGAGAAGGGACACTCTAATCTTGCCCTAACAACACAGCAGACCACGAGGATGTCCAACAAAACTGTTGGACGGAGTCTGCGAGGCCGGCAGATTGTCATGGGCTTGAGTGGTTTCATCTTCAATTACTGGGAAAAAGTGATGATAAAAGGTTGGGAAGCGACCTTATCAAAAATAGCTCATGGCAGTGTAACTCAACTCCGTGAGCTCCTAATATCATTTTGTCAGTAGATACACTCATTAGCACTGGCGTAATACCATACCTATTAAAACTGTGTTTTCCCATTATGTCAAGCAAAAGCCTGCACAGTCTTTTACATATGGCCTAGAATGGACAACTGGAAATGTATCTTGGCATAGCTTAATAATGAGAGATTGGTATATGGAAGTAACATACCATGAAGCTTAATACTATAGTATCACCCTTCACAAATGAGAATATGATAGTGGAGGTTACAAGGATAGAGGTAGCCAACTAGGTTGCCAGGCCTAATAATACAAAAGGAACCATCCAGACATTCCGACGTCTCCAGGAGTATATTGTCCCCTTGAAACGATAAAGTTCGATCTGCATTCTGAGCACTTTTCAGACGTTGAGCCTTACAGTTTTTAACAGTGACATTGACATTTATGGAGATATTCTAAATATAGAGTCAAGTGTTAAGAAGTTGTCACAGAAAAAAACTCAATTTTGACAAAAATCTCAAATAGAACCTTATAGTTCCAAGGCTACAGTATGTATCAACAAAAAGGGGTGGACAGAGAAGCAGCTAGCTGCATTCAATGGTCTGAGGTATTGCATTGCAAAGCTATCACCTATGCAGTGGGACTGTGTCATCAAGCATCATGAAGCAGCTCATAGAAACCAAAGTAGATGTGTTGCAGTTAGTGACTAAAAGGCCGAGGGAGAAGGGCCAACCTTGCCTTAACTAGCTAACTGAGCACCACATCGAGAGAACGTCAATAGGATAGCAACACAGGACAAAAAGCAGGACAAAATCTAGTTGAAACGCAAAGTGTGAGAAGAGAAATGAGATGCATATAAGGTAAATAAATAAACACAGTTAATGATATTGGTATGCCAAACTGAAGAATGGGGAAGCCACAGCGCCCCCAGAGGCAGAGGTTATTGTTACAGTCTAATAAAAAATTTTGCCAAGCCAGACTAAAGCAAACTGTGCTACAATGCTGTAGGCTGTGACAGTGTCATAATGTGTCAGTATCATAAAAGGGAACAAATATCTATATTTCATTGTGAGGTGAAATAATAGGTTGTAAATAAGCTTGTTAAACAAGATCTGAGTTTTTCCACCCCAATCAAACTCACATACTATCTATACAGCAAAGAAAAGATTGAGAAGCAGCTTGAGAAACAGAAATTCCACTCATTATCTGTTGCGCCAGCCAGTGTCAACCAATGAAGGATTGCTCACTCGGGGCTACAATGTGGTTTTCTGTACAGCTGCTTTGTGACCTGTTGTGAAAAGTGCAACACACAAAAATGTGAAGTGAACAGTCTTGAACTTCCACACATTCTCAAATTTCCACACTTGCAGCTGAACGAGAAAAAAAGATACACATGTGATGACCTTTCAGTGGCCCTCTTCTCAAATGAATATCCACTGTGCTACACGACGCAGCCTCGTGGGTAATGTAGTCAGAAGCCGACCTTGGCAACCCTCTCCGGTTCCTTTCTCATATCTAGCATATTCTGGAAGGCACCAGTCCTAAATACAATTACTGTACACAGCAGAGCGGAGCGGGGAGAATCCGCTGGGACAGCCGGTAAACAAGATGCAGTCAGGGGGCGCGAGAGAACCGTTCTATTGCTACCTGATTTAATTGGCGCAGTCTCCCTGGCTGGCCCCAGGTGACCATTACATGGAATCTGTGTAGACGATGTGGTTAAATCCGCTGGAGGCTACACAGATTCATCTTATTTCTGTTATTCTCTCCCAACGGACGCCATTTTCCTCATTTCTATTTCTGTTTCTCATTCTCCTCTCCCTCGCTTTTTCCATCGCAAATGAAGACTATATTAGGACAGAGAAAGGTTATCTACCATAGTGGCAAATTCATGAATGATACAGCGACACTAAGCAGTGAACACAGGCAAGCAGACAAAGAGGGGCATGCATTCATAGGTAGTGTTTATAGAACGGGTGGTCAATATGGCAAAAATATACAATCCAGCAGTACTGTTGTGTATTGTCGTGCAGGCGTGCATCCAGCTATGCAAGGCATGTCACACTCTCTGGCAGCCTCAGCTTCGTGGTGGAACTTTGGACACTATTTTCAGACTCTTCTACACTTCCTTTTATTGACTCATGCAGCTGGTCACTGTTGTGGAATTACTAATAATGATATAAAGATATATCATCATAGTGCTCACCTTAGCATGTGGTTGTGTGTACAGTATATATTATGGTAACATAAAGGCAATACTGTAATGTAAATACAAGAAGGAGTTATTGGAATCTAAAAGTTGGAATCTAATGATGATATATGCGATTATAATATTAGAGCAAAATATATGCTTACTGGGGATAAAGGAGGCTCTAGCACTCAGTTAGGTCACCACTAGCCTGAATTACAGTTGACCATGGAGGCATACAGGTTCCTGTACGGCATTATGCAGCACATTTGCCCACAGATGCTGCAGCTGTAAGCATTTGCATACGTCCTGAGACATAAATGCATGCCAAATTTTGCAGAGTGCGATTTATTTATTTATTTTTGTCAATGAAATTCATTGAATAATCAATGGAACGATAGTGATCATTCCTTGCATAGGTTATTATTTACTCTTCTTTGGTGACAACAAAGTACTGGGAAAATCCTTTGTTTGCCCCAGATCTACTTCTAGCCTTTAAAAGGTAAAACTGTGCCTAAATAGCCAAGACCTGTAGTGGTGTGCTGTCAGTTGTCATGGTAACCATGCTGTTAAATGTAAAATATTTCATTGCTTGTTTATTGAAGCTCCACAACAAAGTAGTTGGCTAGTGCTGTTAACCTGACTATAGTGAAGTCCCTGGAACATCACACTTCCAAGCAGGACCCCTTAATTTGTAACCAAGCCTCTAAAATCAAAACCCAGCTGTGCTCCTGCATGCAAGTACACTAGGCTGATTTTGACTCGATCTGACTCTGTCTGACTTTGCTTTGCGATGCAGACAGGATCAGCTGTGTGCCACATACTCTCCCAGGTGATGCGTACAGGCCTAGACAGAGTGACCCAGCCGTCACCTCCTGCTCCAGCCGCCACTCTGTGCTGTCCTGTTGGAGCCCACTGTGAGCCCATTCATCCAGCCATCGCAACCTATCATCATCATCTCTGGCTGGTTATAGCCTGTCTGGGTCCAGAATGCATTTGCTTTATAGCCAAGCTTCCCCTCAGATGACACACGAAAACACACTAGGGATCCGTTCCAGAGAGCAGCATATTGTTTTCCTCCACTCCACTCCAACCTCCACTCACATCCTCTGCTAAAAGCATGCAGTCTTGTATTTGCAAAATGCTGGCTATGGACGTGGGCTGGCCTGTGTGAGGGACATTTGGACAGTGTCTCTGTGGAACATGATGCTTTACCTGTTGTTTGTGTCATTCAGTTCAGCTCTACTGCCTGGTGGCGAGTGTAGTTGCAGGGTGTTTACAAGGTGATTTTCACTTTGCAGCGCAATGTCCGATTGTCTAGGGAGGGCACGTCTCACAATAATAAACCCCACTGGGCCCTGGGCCAGCAGAACTTGATTCCCAATTCTGCAATAAAGACAGCCTATCAGGTGATTCTGTCGACTCCCTAGCTATTCAATGTCCTGCATTCGCCCCCAGAGATATCCTCTCTTACTCACATCCTGTCTGCAAGACTGTTACCCCCATCACAGAGACGACCCAAGCTTTGAAATCTGACCACACATTTGATCCTTTAAGAATGTGTGGTGGCTTTTATGTTAATGACATGTGTTTAAAGGTACCAAATAATGTATCAATTATTTTTGTTGTTCTTAGAGGTATAGAGTGTAAGTATTTGACTTTGGAGAAAAACTACTTAGAGGTCATTAGCAAGTCTTTTAATAATCCTGTTATTTTGCTTTATGGGGGGTCTAACCAGTTTCCTATCAACACAAAGTGATGTTTGTAGCTGAAGAAATTTGAGCCAGTTACCTTTTAGTCTTGCCTCGCTTGCTGACATTTGACTTTGTCATGAAATAAACATTCTTTTCTGGTGTGTGATTAGCTAGTGTGTGACACTGGTAGTCAGCTGAGGTAGTCCTGTTTGTTTTCGAGAGGGGACAATGGAGAGAAGAGATGGTTAAAGACAACAATATAGTATTGTAGTAATGTATACTCTCACAAATAGAGTGTGGACGTGATGAGCTGCTCTCCAGTATTAACAACATGGAAATCTCCTAAAGTCTTCTCTACTTTTTAGAATTTTAGCAGCTTTGATTAAGACTTTTCTTAAGCCCCTATTCCAGAGGCAGATTTCAAGGAGTTAGCAGAGACAAAGCTAAATACAAGATTTTAACAGGTTATAGAAGGATGGTCTGACATACTTTTTTACATTAATAAGAGGGCAGAAATGCATTATGCTAGCCAAGGATGGTCAGTTCCTTGTGTCATACACAGTCCATCTCTTTCTGTATGCAATAATATTCATTTAAAGGAGCATAATTATCCTGCTTCTTGGAGGATTTGAAGTGTAAGCACAGCCCATGCTCTAAGGCATCTATTTCCACTGTATTCAGGAATTATAGAGCTTAATTTAGAAGCAGTTGGCTCCAGCCTGGGCTCACAGGACATAGGAGACTCCTTTAATCCAGATGAGCAGAGTGAAGGCTGTGTGTGTGTGTGTGTGTGTGTGTGGGACAAAGCACTATGTGTAGTGACTTCAAGAATCAGCAAAGCGTTCATTGGTAGCCATTACTGATATTTATTGACCGTCATCTCCCTTGACCTTTGAGATTAACCACAGAGACTTGAGCACCCATAGGAATAGACCATCCTAAATCACCTGAACACACATACCTGACCCTCACAACCCCCCACACATATACACAGCTACATTAATCACCCACAGTGTTGGCAATCCTGCCATAATCACACCAGGCTTATTAGGTGAGTTAGTGTGGCATTAGTAGAGCTTATAACCACACACGAGACTACAAAAGTAAAATGGTTATTTGAACGATGCCATAGAAGAACCACCTTTGGTTTCATAAAGAACCACATGAAGGTTCTTTAAATGTTAAAAAAGTTCTTCACACTTACACATCTCTATCACAAACGTGGTTCATTATGGCACTGTTTCTCAAAACCGGTTCTGGCTCCCCCCTGCTCTGCACATTTGAGAGGAATCCCAGCTTTAACACACCCCCTGCTACTCTGGAAGGACTTGCAAATGACATGATTAGTTGAATCAGGTGTGTTGAGAGCAGGTAATCCATTAAATGTGCAGGGCAGGAGGGTGTCAGGACAGAGTTTGAAAAGCACTGCACTGTGGAACTAAAAGCGGTTCTTCTACGGCATCAGCTAAACCTTTATTTATAAGTTTGTAAGTCATGATCTCCACCAGCAGGAACTCTGTACCAATGCCATTTGCCGGTATACACTAAATCTGATTCAGTTGTGATTCATACAAAGGCTATCCCCAGGCTAGTTAAACGGCAATATGAGCGTAACCAACCAATGGGTCGCCTGTCCCAAAAGACCACCTTGCTTGCTGAGTCAGGGTCTCTGTGTAATCCAGCAATGTCTCTGATCTAGAAGTCAATTCATTCATTCACACGTGTAGAACTAACAATATTTTGCACATGACATCTCTCCACCAATCACAGTTGTTTCTGATCTTGGCATGGTGACAGCCAAGATGTAGGATCTGCTGTATCTCAGCAACAAATGAACATCAGAAAGATAGCACTGTCACATGACTTTGTTATTTGAGGTACTCCAAAAATAGCCGAAACATCTAAGCTATGAGAAAGCACGCATACATTTATGATGCTTAACACTTGTAAATATATCTCTGTGCTCAGCTGGGTCTAAATACTTACAGTTCATAACCATAGCATCATAGACTGTCCATAATGCACGGTCCATAAAATTCCAATCAAACATTAGCCATTGTTATAGGTTACACTAATCCCATGGCTACACACTGCTAATGTTGTTAAATATATATATATATATATATATATATATATATATATATATATATATATTCACCTGCTTTGTAATAAAAATGAGCCACACCTACCACACTTCTACTGTGTATTGCTTTGGTTTAGTGTGTATTTAGTGTACTTGTGTAGTTGTGTATCTACAGCATTTAGTTGCTAAGTTATATTTGTATGTGGTGCAGTAATACTTGGAGAGCCTTTGGCAGAGTACCATTAACACTCAATTTTAGCATTAGCATTAGCAAACATTTCTCAACCAATCGCATTGCAGGGTTGGATGCTCTTATTCAGTATAACTTACACTGACATTATGCAGTGTGCTGTTCTTGCCTGGCCTAGGAATCAAACCTGCCTGTTCAGAAATTCCAACACAGGATGAAGTTTCAATCACTTCAATCAGTCAATTTCGTATGGCCACAAGCACACATGCCATGTATAAAGCTACATTCACACACATATTTCATAACCTTTTAAGGGAATCGGGAGCATATATGGACATATGTTAGACATCCATCCATCTTCTGCAAGAATACACCCTGGACAGGGTTCCACCCATTACAGAGAAGCATACACACTCATCCATTCACACACTCACAAGTAGAGACAATTACACATTGCCCATATACCTACTGTGTGCATTTTTAGAGGGCGGGAGGAAACAGGAGTCCCTGCACAGACAAAAGGAGAATGCAAACAAAACATCTCACAGACAGTACCTGAAGTGGGGATTGAACCCACAGCTCCAGATGACACTCTTCAGCACCATCGTGCTGTCCCATACACTACCCCTTAAACTTGTGGACTAAGAAAAATGGACATTTGGGCATTGTCCTTGTGGGTTATACATTTCAGACTGGTGGTTTATAACATTGTTGTTATCTACTATGATACACCAGCCACCACTGGGATTATTAGGACACAGCCCTCCTTTTGCTTTTCCAGAGCTAAAGCATCTTACCTGAACTCACAGTTTCTTGGCTTGACAAAAAGCAAAGATCATCTTTTAGCACTCAAAGGCTCAAAGACTTTTTATTCTTATTTTTATTCACAGTGTGAAATTACCCAGAAAATCACAGGAAAGGTGCTTTGCATTTTTCTGTTGCTTATTCGCACTGTGTTCGGTAAAAGTCTTTACTCCAAAACATATTGAAGTATAACGTTTCTGAGAATTGAGTTTCCTTGTTTTTCACATACTTTAATAAGATGCAGATGCCTTTGGACAGGGTTAGGAGGAATCTAAAAGATTCTTACCTGCAATGTGGAGGTGATGAGCAGGCCAGGCAAGGGGACATAATAAGAAAGAAGGAGAGAGACAAGAAAATTGGTTAGTATATATGGTTTTAGATTAGCACTTTCCAAATAATGATCTCTGAATGGGCAGTGAGACAATTTAATTAAGGAACAACACCCAAAAACAACTCTCAAACAAGTATTACTGATTTCACAAGTATGGACCCACTGCTAAGACAGGCTGTGGTTGTTCTCTGGATGACAAAGTCCCACTTATGAAATTTAATTGTTCCACATAGAGCTTTCAGCTTTGAACGTGACTTAGTAATCAACTTAATTCATCTTGATCATCGAATCTATCTGATATATTCACAAAACACAGCCAAAACATGGTGACACCTTGGGTCCAAACACACTCCTACAACGTATTTTCAGAATCACAAGAGATCCTCTTTGCAGGCCAAATGTGAAAGCCATCAAATCCAGAATGCAGTGCTTCATAATTGTAATGACTCATGATTGTAAAGACTCATGAATGTCTTTATGGACATTTTCAATTCCACCGTACATGTCATCTAACAACTATGAAGCCAACTTCAGCTTCATGCTCTACATGGTTGTTTATTTCTCACTACCGTGGATTACCTAACATTACCACAGTTGTTGGATGGCAAAGGTCAGCACACACCTCCTCCAATGTGAATGAAGTCTTCCACTATATTCTGTGCACTGCAAACCCTGTAATATTGTTCAGCATCTCAACATGCTTGGAAGAAAAATGCCAAATGCTCTATTCTGCTGCACAGTCAGCCAGCTGGCTAACACTTCACACCGGAGAGAGCTGAACCCAGCCATGCCTCTATTCTAAATAAGTACACAGCCAACTTTGGTCCTTGGAGACCTCAGTTATGGACGCTACATAGTACAGCTACGACGAAAACCTGAAATCCAGTTAAGATTAGGTTTGGGGTGGGTTGTGGGCTGGAATGAATGGGGTGGGCTGAATAAAGGTAGACTGAGATTAGGCTGAGTATTTACTAGCTGATTGGTGGTTGAGGGTGGGTGGTTTGAAGGTGTATATGTAAGCATGGCATATTTGTTGTCATTTATTCCTTTGTTTATTATAGGATATATTAAAAAATGTGCTTTATTAAAGCTGTGCATCATTTCCAGTCTCTGCTGATGCAACTCCCCAAGCCCTATGACAGTGTGATAATGGATAGTGTGTGTGTGTGTGTGTGTGTGTGCGTGTGTGTGTGTGTGTGTGTGTGAGAGAGAGAGAGAGAGAGAGAGAGAGAGAGCGAGAGAGAGAGAGACATAAATACAAAACAGAGAGCATCCATCATCACTAATCGGTTACTTTGTGCACAAATATCTGTGCAGACATCTAGCAGAAATGTGAAAATGTGTGTGTGTGTGTGTGTGTGTGTGTGTGTGTGTGTGTGTGTGTGTGTGTGTGTGTGTGTGTGTGTGTGTGTGTGTGTGTGCTTAAACAGAAATGTTAGGACAGGGCAGAGCATACAGGGCCTGGAGATTTGGCCTTATTGTCACTTACTCTGCCAAAACACAGCTAGATGCCTAGATGGCCAGCAGTTAGAGGCCAGAGTGCAGAACATGACCCTGAAACACACACACAGCCAAGGGCTCTGTCTCACTCCGCGCATGAAGCAGAGACAGTGTGCTAGAGAGAAAGAGAGAACAAGACAGATACTGTTGATCCACTTGTGAAATCAGTGTACTTGAATAGTCAGATACTATGAGTATCTGTGATCTATGAGATGCATTTTGTCATTGTTTCCACTGTACTGTACCTGAGTGTCTGCACTGAATTTGGTTATATTTCTTACAGGGTACCAAGCGGGCAAAAGTGAGATGCATGAGTCAGGCTACAAACAGTCCAGTCCAAACACAATTTGAGCAGAAGTGTACAGAGTTCTGACATTCCTGAAACTAGCAGGGCTTAAAAAATTCTTCACCGCAGTGTTTCTCAGTCCTGGGTCCTGTCAGTCAGCGAGTGAGTCATTATCTGATTTGCATCATACTGAACAGGGTAGTAGACTCTACTTGGACTCATTGGGAGTAAGACAGGAATAACCCCTGGACACTGGGTACCAAATGCATACACATGGCCAATTCACCTACCATATGTATTTTAAGGAGGCAGGTGGTAACCGGGGAGTGCACAGGGAGAACACACAAAACTCCACACAGTGACCCCAATGGGGACCATAGCTACAACCCCAGGGTACTGATGATGTGTGACACTCAGACAATCTGTGGCACCAGATTTTATTTACCCTGAACCAGAAATATTTATCCTATCTCTAATGCCCAGAGAAATCTCACTACTAGAATGTCAAGGGACATTGCATGGAGAATTCAATTGCAATTGGTGACCGAAGCATTAGTGAGGTCGGGTTGTTGGAGAATCACCATCTCACCTCCTCCCCAGCTTTCCAACTCGTCCAAAAATTACTGGATAGAGCAACATCTACATTCCACAGAACACAGCTCCACAGCTCATTGTTGGGGCACTTAATACCACTCTAGTCCATGCATGGCATTAGGAATGGTGCCAATAGTTCATTGTTTATTTCTGCTAGAGAGTGTTAATCTATTGGCAGTACGATCTACAGGCACTATAGAAGCTGTGTCCTCAATGAATGCACCTTAAAGCTGTATTCATTATGAGGGGTGTCCACAACCATTTGGACATATAGTGTATTTCTAACTCCTACATGCCATTTATTGGTTGGTATTCTGCAAGAAAGGTCAGTAAAGTAAGAAAAGACACCTCATCCCAGTCCTGTGATTCTGTGTGCAAGAATGAGAAAGAATTAATAGTTCATTCATTTTGGCCGAGAATAAAGGTTTAGCATCCTTTTGATTGCTTGAGGGGCTTTAAAAAACTGTTTCTACCAGTTACAGTAAGAAGCTTTCTTTTGACAGCATTCTTTCCTTCACCACACTGAAAGGCCAGTGGGTTGTAACAAGTCAGAAATTCACGTGATAGGTTCCAAAGTTTGAACATGTAATTATGGCCTGAAAGACACAAACCATTTTGGTCCTAAATGCCTATAAAGGCAGTCTGCAAACAGGGAAACTGAGTCAAATCTGGCATTTTAAGTGAATGAAGATTTCTTCTTCCTGCCATTCAGTTACTGAACACTCAACATTACCCTTTAAATTGATTTTTTTTTAAATACATCAACTCACACTGACTGTACCATATTCAGTGGAGTCAGTTGTTCTAGCTATTCTTCTCAACCCCTTAATTACATGCAATGAAAAGAGGAAATGGTTAGTTATTTCTACAATTGGCCAGCAAATTCACCCTTTCAGCAGCTAATGTCATTTCCAGAAAGCTTGTGCGCTGATTGATCCCCCACTGGGAGCGAACAGCTCACAATGCACAATGTTAGGCCTCCAATTACACCTTTTAGCAATTAACTCTCTTACACTTATAGCATAGGTGCCACATGATTTGTCTAGGTTGATCATGTCAATGCAAGGCCTCTGCAAGGGGACCTGCCTAAAACTGGGTGGCCTAAAGCCTCACTGGCCTTAAATATCCCCCAGTCTATTTTTGCCTGTTTTTGAATATTGATGCCATTAATATTTTTTGTCTAGGCCATGTTTGCCCTGGATTCAAGGCTTCAGAGACCCCAGCAGCATGCAAGGCTTCCTGGGCGCAGACTTGACTATGGCATCCGAGTCTCAAGCTTTGACCAGGGTGTCCAAGTCTCTAGCCCGATCCAAGGCTCCTGAAGCCATATCCTATCTATGAGTTTGCAAGAATTCAGCTGGAACCAAGGCTTCGAAGCACCCTGTCCTGTCTATGACCCTGAGGTACGTAGTCCTGATTAAGATTATTAAACCTCCTGGCCTGTCTGTGTGCTAACCCAGCTCAAGGCTACACCCAGTGCTTCAGAGAGGGTGAATGGAGCAACATCTGCTATAGGCCTTCTACCTGCTCTAGATGTGTCGCTCCACAATCTGGACTCTCCACACCTGAGGGAGGCTCTGTTAGACTGAACCATACTCTGGCACTGTCACTTGTGTTTGGGCTGGGCATGTGCTCTTTTGTGTGGAGTGACCACATCATTGCCAGGCTCCTGCAGGCTCTGCCTATCCTCTGGCAGTAATTTAAAGCCTTACATGCTCCTTGTAGGAGCACAATCACCCTTAGCATTCAACAAAAGATTGAACATTTCTGTTGAACAGCTAGCACAACTGAAAAGTGGAGTGTGTGCTGAAGCAGAGGTCACAATTCACTCGGAAAATGTGTAA
Source organism: Acestrorhynchus altus (assembly GCA_034509495.1). Classification (NCBI taxonomy): domain Eukaryota; kingdom Metazoa; phylum Chordata; class Actinopteri; order Characiformes; family Acestrorhynchidae; genus Acestrorhynchus; species Acestrorhynchus altus. The sequence goes on along the minus strand of CM067519.1, from coordinate 8,694,025 downwards.
AAAATCATTAAGCTACTTTGAGAAACATAAAGCCACTTTATAACACTTCATATATTCCAACAAAAAGTTGTCAAGAGTGTGTCTACATTTGAGGAGCTCATTTTTCCTTTTGCATCTTAATTTATTGAAATGTTCCTCGGTCACTCTTTGAAATTAGAGAATCATCAATCAAGCTGAATGTGACATGACCTTCTGCTTCCTCCACTGCTATGAACTGAGAAGAGAAAAAGGAGCGGCCTGCTTCCAGGAACTCAGCGGCAGTCATGCATCCAAAGCTGCTCCTTTCAACAGCATGGGCGCTTGCTGCCTCTTTCATCTCTGCTTTCCCCATCATTTCCATTGGCATAGCCGTCAGGCCAGGCTGCCAGTGCCAGTGTTGGGCGGCAGAGGGGCTTGGGATTTGGCTGGTGCTACAATTCTCATCAAGATCCGCAATGCTTCAGCAAGAGGGCAAGGCTAAACTGCCCATTTCCCACTGCGAGTTGGCACCATTGCCAACGCAATGGGCCTCTGCCGAGCAGAACAGCCGCCAAATGGGGTCCACTGGTGTCCAGATTCAGAGAAAGGGAGCGAAGGGGAGGAAAAGGAGAGGGGGCAAGGGAGAGAGCACTTGGTTCTGGATAACGGCTTGGAGTCATGGGGTAGGGGATGGAGAGGTGACCTTTGGGGTTGGAGATCCATCATCAGTGCTGACTAAGCAACTCTACTGAAAGTAGTGTACTGTACTTTATGGGGCTACAGTATAAATGCACACTGATCGATACAGTGTGGAGAAAGTTTACTTTCTGTTCCATCAAACCAAAACCTGGTTAAAGTAATATTAATGTATTACACTCAGAGACTTTTAAACCTTTTAATGTTCTGCACAGCCTTTTGGCAGAGCACATTTGAGTTGTCCAAGTATATCCTGGACAATAGAGACAGTGACTCCAACAAAAGCAGAACAAACTCTTTTTAGTTCATTTGATTAGTTCATCATTAGAAGAAACAATGAGTGAAAGTTAAGACTGAGCCAAACATATGAAGACACATTATGACTCTCTTCACTTAAGCTCATCCAAGGCTTTGGGGTTTTAATTGCGTAAACCTACTGGAGTCTCTGCTATCAGATCAGTGTGAGTATTGTTGCTTCATGCCACCCTTCCTGCTCCATGGTTCAATCCACTGCCTGCCTGCCTACTGCTGCTGTGCACTCATGCATTGTGCTTCAGTTCCCTTCCCATTCAAATGTGGGTTTCTGTGGCACTGTTCTGCTTCATCGTTTTCTATGCTTCTGCGGCCCACTTTCCTTCCCTGTGACTGAGTAAAATACATAAGAATAGAAAGAAAAACACACACTCCACTCATTAGAGCTTTAGCTTTAGATCAGTATGCATTAAAGAATACCCCTGCTTAAAGGTATAGTCAGCAAAAAATGAACTGACAGGGTTTCCCCCCTTTATTACTTTTATTACTATGCACTAGAGAAATGAGGGTAATGTAGCTCTCAAACTAAGACGCATTGTGTAGTATGACCATGACCATACACCCTCAATTTCCTGGAAATGTTTTATTCTATTTTTTGTATGTTAACTTTTAGAACTCTACTCATTTTTCTGGGATTTTTTCGTAGTTTGACATAATTTTATTCACCAAAAAATACAAAGGTATTTATAGGAGACAGTCACACATACCAGATATTGTTGTTTTTCCTTGGCCAGGCAAATGAAGAGATTTTAAATATGTGTATGAATTTGACCATATTTTGACCATGTACTTGCGCCTACATTTCTTTTGCCTTATAAGGACAAAAACCTTACATTTCAGAAATCCTGTTGGAAATCCAAAGTGTGTTTGAGCTGAAAATGCATGACTTTTGATGAGTTATCTGTAGTCCTTATACAAGGATATTTAAAAGTCAAAATGCTTGACAATGGCTCAAATAAAATGTTATTTATGTATCAAGACTTTTATTCTAAAATTGGAATACTGTGTGAGAAAATAAAGAGAGCAAACAGCCCCTCCATTTTCATTTCCCTCTATGGCACCAATAATAAGAAAAACGTATGCTTTTAAGCACTAAAAAGGGATCCATTAGCATTATATTTCAAAAAATCATTTTCAGGAATATATAGAACATTTGCCCTTCATGGACTAATCAAACCTCTTCAGACATGAAGAACTTTAGCCTACCTTGCATTGATTGTTTTTTTAATATCATTGACAATCAATGTATAAGACAATAATTATGACTTTTATTTAATTTTATTAATGCAGAACAATGCTATGGAGTGTTCTGTCAATAAAGAAGCCCTAGACAACTGCCTAGAGCTGCCATTGACCTTGCCTGAAGTAGAGTAAAATACCAAAAGATGATGCCATTGTTATCTCCATGGCTTTGTGTGCATTGCAACTAAAGAGTTACTTGCTACAACACATTGCTTACCATTCACCCAACCAAGCCTTTCATATTATTGAACATTTCAGTGTAAAGGATCAATATTTGAAACAGCAGTGTGAATGACCTGACAGATGACAGCATCATGTGACTATAAACAGTTTCTGTTCTGTTTCAGTGTCTGACTCATGGGCCACTTGACAAGTAAGAATCTGTTGTTAAAAGGTTACACTGCTGTATAGTAATAAGCAGCAGAGTTATGCATAGGATAGAAGAAATCGACAGACATGACTGGAAGTGACCGTCTGCTGGACTTCTCCATTCATTTGTTGTGGCTAAGTTGTAAAGGAGTTGTCCGGCAACAAGATAGTCATAATAATCTAAAGTTTTAGAAATAAAAAATGAATTGATTAAAGTATAAAATAAAATAAAAATATGCATTGGCTAAATAATTTCAGTGTTAACATCATCAACTATGTGGCAGCCATCATTTATTTTCTGGTCTAGACTGAGTCCAAATACTGTTTATTAAAAAAATCTAATAAAATAAAATAAAATAACTGGATTATTACAGTCATTAGTTGGGCAGCATGTGCGTAATCGCTGATGAGGTCCATTTATATAAACTGGTCAAATGTCCTCTCTTGAATAAAATCCCATTAACGGTACCATTGGGTATGTTCCACACAGAACAGCAGATGATAGACTGGTTCTTAAATACAACAATTCCACATGCATTGCGTTAATATGTTTCCAAAGACTGACTGAAGATGAAGACTGATTGGGAAAATGATTCCAATTTATAATGTTAACAATAGCTGCTGGTAACTTGAGCAATCAATAGGTACTCCAAACCTGAACAAACATCTCTGGCCTTACACTTGCCAAGATGGAAAATGACACGTTCCACAATTATAACCCCGAACGATCTGTCGCAGCCTAATTCAATTTCCAACGGTAATACATTTATTAAAGTTTCCTGGAAGAAAGCTGGAGTCTAAATGAGCGTGCCTGCCACACGCATTAATTCTGATAAATATGAGAGATGCCTCCTTAACTGCCACCATTTCCAAATTATCCATCAAAATGTCTTGTTTTGCCAACCAAAACAAAACAATCATTCATGTCAAAGGGGAAGACTGATGTTGTTTTGTTATCGGAGCAAAAAATGCATTTCACCAAAGCCAAATCGCAGAACAGGGCGGCGTAATTGGTTTCTTTCCCTCTGTCACCTATTCATTTGCAGTAGAAATTTAATGGCTTTTGTGCACAAACATTACAAATGAGAAACAGGAAAAAAAAAAGCCATGGCACAACAAACAAACGAGTAAACAAACAGAGACAAAAGGGCGGGCTTGGGAAAGTGAATCTCTGACTTTGTCAAAAGATTATAAGGGGCTGAATACCTAAGTCACGGCAGAATTGACACTCGCTTCGGAAACACGGCAAAATAAGTTCCACATGATCAAGTGTGCTCTTTTTAATTACACTGACTAAAGAAGTCCTTTTCTATTACAGGCTTTTTAATCTCTCACTGCTATTTGTCGCAGCGTGGTTGGACTGCTTGCATTCGGAGGATATTACATTTGGGTTGGTGTCTCGTAGAAGACAAGGCGCATTAGTGGCAATCAAAACAACATTTCCACGGGCTGCTAGAGGCACTACTTCAAACCCACCTTGTTCAGAAGATTAATCCACAGCTGTTACGTGAGAGCAATCACGGCAAATTAGACAAACACAGACCAAGACGCTTCATCTCCAAACAGGCCACTCCAGAGAGCCTGATTTTACAGAGTGACTCTTGTGGTTGTCATCATTATTGCTGTGTTTTTTCTTACATTATTTTACTACTATTATTTTTTATTACTATTATTTGTGTTTCCAACTCTGACGAGGAGAGAAAAAAAAAGAGTAATCTGCTGTTATGCTCAAACAGCCTGTTAGTCTCCTGCGCAGAATTTGTGTTCCAGGCGCATAACGTCACCATAATTTAGCTTACAGACAGAAATCTCCACTCAAACACAACAGCCCGTGATTCATGGCATTTCAACAGCGAGAGCAGCTCCTCCAGCCGGATGAAGAGGCCGGATAATGTATTGCAGAAGAGGCAGAACGGATTACTGATGCAACTGATCCAAATGCTAAAAAATATCTATTCACTCTTCTGTCTGTCAGCTGTTTATGCACATGTATCTCAAACGGAACCGAGCACGGGACAAGGCCTACTCAACTCCATGCAAAACACTTCCTTATGGATTGCTGTTGCTCAGCCACCCCTGCCTCCCTACAACCTGCCATCACCTCCACCCTTACCAATCAATACACACACTGCTTAATTGTAGAAATGTTTTATAAGATTAAGCTAATCTGATGTGTTATTAATTTTACAGTGCATCATTAACTTGCTTCAGAGCTGACAGTACATTAATGATTGAGTAACATTATTGATTTTGTTTAGTCAGATATTTGGGCTAAAATAAGCTTTGATGCTTTGAACAACGGTGTGCATTTGCAGGATATGACTGTCTATCAACGCATTAAAGTAGCTGCTGTGATTTATTCAATAACAACACAGGAACAGGGCTGGGTGATATAACAGTATTTATCACAATATGGGCTGAGGCGATATTGCTTATATGTGTTTTAAAATGTTTTAAATAATTCTTTATCAATCTTGCAGAAATGTGTTTTCTGTTCCCTCACTCTGATCTGGCCCCTGCTCGCAGCTCCTCCTCCACTATAAAGTAGAAAAGAAGATCACATTTCAGAATGTTTAAACAAAAATTCCATTGTGTTTTTCACATTATATATCATATTGTATATCACATAAATATCACTAATATATATCTGGATATGATTTTTGACCATATTGCCCAGCTCTGCACAGGAAGCCAGCAAAATGTGCAAAAACAATATTAACATGATAGCAAAACTTTAACATAAATGGCTTTGTTTATAATATTATTATTATATTATTATTTTAATAATAATGACATTGTAATATTTTGAATCTTTAACTATTAGTAACATAATAAAGGAAAGAAAAGGATATTATTAAATGTAAGCTCATATGCTTACATTTAACATAAAATGTTTTTACATATATTTATTGCCCTTGTTTGATATGATGATCAGCCTTTTTCCACATCATTTTCTTTATTCCAAAAAAAAAAATGCATGACAGTCAAATATGGATTAATGTTCAAGTTGTTGTTTGACTGTTGTTTCACTTTCCTTATTATGTAACAAAATTGTATTCAGTTTTTCCCACTTTGTTCAAAGCACAGAGCATCCAGTGTGTTGATATACAGTGCATCCAAAAATTATTAACAGCTTCTTCCCTCAGGCTATTCTGATTCTGAACCAGATCCAACCTCATTTTTAATCCATAATCCCACGTATCACACACTGACTCTCATAAGTCACCAACGGACTCTCATAGTCACCAACGCTCTATTAAACAACGTCATGTAGCATCATGCACTTTGTACTTTATATACCTCTCAGGGTTCCTACGCAACTGGAACTATTCACACACATACCTCCACTAAATCTTTTCCTTCATCAGAGTTATTTACTTTCAGAGCTAGATATTTAGTTAGTTATTATTTATTTTTTCTACTCAGATTGTACATATTCATTCTCCCTACCTTCTCCCTTCGCCCCTATTGATCTGTGGGTGCAGACAGTTGTAAATAAGCATTTCACTGCATGTTGTACTGTGTATAACTATGTATTTGACAAATCGAACCTTGAACCTTGAACCTTAGTGTTCACAGCCTTTGATCAATACTTTGTTGAAGCACATTATTGCAAAAAGTGGGGTGTGGTGAATACTGTCCAGATGCAATGTAAACCAGTTAACCATAATATTATGACCAATTCCTTGTTTCTACATTCACTGCCCATTTTATCAGCTCAGCCCACCTTTTAGATATAGTTAGAGTCATGAAGTCAGAGACAGCTCATTCTGCACTGTTTGTGTTGGTCATCCACTGGTCCTTCACCAGTGCTCACATGATGCTGCCCACAGGATGTGGTTGGCTGGATATTTCAGGATAGTGGACTATTCTCAGTCCAGCAGTGACTCTGAGCTTACTCCAGCAGCACTGCTGTGTCTGATCCGCTCATAGCAGCACAACACACACACACAGTGCCACTGTGTCAGTGTCATTGCAGTGCTGAGAATGACCCACCACCCACATAATGCCTGCTCTGTGGTGGTCCTGTGGAGTCCTGATCATTGAAGAACAGGGTGAATGGAGAATAAGATGGAGTACAATATGTATTTATAGAACTACAAGTGCGCCTGTTAAGAAGAACTGAAAAATGGACAGTAAATGTAGAAACAAAGAGATCATACTGTTATGGTTGATCATTATATCGGACCTTTAGGTGATGCAACACTTTTGATGTGAAATGTGCAAATCTAGGGAGCTAAATAGCAAACACATGTGGGCCCCGACATGGTACTGCTGGCCCACTGTTGGTGCTGGCAACCTGCATGTGAGCCAAAAGTGACCCACATATTAAAATCTCATATTGACCAGATTTGCTGTATCATACCATTTCCTAATCTGGTGCATATGTGGCCCACATCTTGCAACTGGGTGCAGTCTGCCCAAGTGCGGTCAATCCATGCAGCAAGTGTGCTGGATGAAATGAAGGATGTGGACTAGATCTGGGCCAAAATAATTTTGCTATTTGGAAAAATAACCAAGAGAAAATTCCAAGAGTATCCGTTCAATACATTTCCCATAATCCCTCTCAATCTAACACCCTCAGCACTTGTTCTTAATGTCCCATGAAGAACTGTCCTCATTCTCATAGGCCTTGTTCACACCGTGCATTAACATGTATCCTGGGTGATCTGATCACAAACAATCACCAAAAACACACGTTTGACATTTGATATTTTAAACATGTCTCTCTTGTGACTGTGATCGGATTTCTCACACCTCTCAGAACGGCTAGCGAGTCCTTGCTCGTGTTCCAGTTATGCCCTAATTCCAATCTTGCCTTTATCCAATAATTATTTTGTTACTGTAGCATGCTCTGCTAACTTGTTTGGATTGTGGATGGTGTGGTCTCACAATTATTATGTATTGTCTATCTAGGGCAGTGATGCACTGGGCATCCAAGCGTCCCTGACCACCTCTGAATGTGGTCTGAGTGACTGGATTACACTGCATCCTCGAGACACACTAAATCCCATTCACACCTGTATTTTGTGCTGGCCACTTATGATTGGATCACTCAAGACACATGTTATTGGCAGGTGTGAATGATCTCCAAACCTCTGATCAATGTCACCTGTTCCTCTTTATCCATTGCCTGTTCAAACCTATTTGTTACACCCTTGTTGGCAAAGTACTGCCAACAGCTACCCATGCAAACTGAGCATTATTTCCTGTTTGCCTATGTTTATGTCAGATTTTAATATTTAATTGTTTATATTTTTATATAGCCCACTAGCTAGGGCTCCTCACACAGGGTTGGGAGGGTGAAAGCTGGCATGTATGCCATTTTTTCCTGAAATGCCACTAATGCAACACGTATATGTTGGAGGACAATTAACTGTTGTGTCAGTTTACAGATACCCACGATGTTTAGCATCACCCTAAGTGATCGGGTGAGAGGGAGGGAACGATTATCTAATAAAGCATTCGGTATCTTAATCATATTTAAGCTGATGCCACTTGCCACACATCTGCAGTGTGAATGCACCGTAACCTCCAATTACACCGTAGGCAATGACCACCTCCTTCCACGACTATGTACTATACATTGTGCATGCTCATGTGTGTGTGTGTAATCTTTAGAGCTGTGTGTGCGAGCTGTGGAGAGAGGAGCCAGTGGAACAGATGGGGAGGACAGAGGAGAGCCATTTGCTGGGGAAGCAGCCAGGCTCTCCCACCGCGGGCCACATGGAACTGCCGCTCTAAAGGGGTTCCATCTCTTTCATACATCAAAACATGTCTTTATATGAAGGGCTTTGCATATGCCAGCGAAGAATTAATGTAGATATTTAAACTACAGGACATCCAGGACCGCTTTGAGCCTGGCGGGATCAGGCCAGGTCGTACCTGTGTGTTTATCAGCACATTAACAGTCTCCACTGTGCCGTGCCGTGTTGCGCCACATTGCACCACTGACAAAAAGCCTTCAGTTCATTCCAGCACAGATTAATCTTGGCCATGCCATTGGAGATTCTGCACGACACCCGAAAACATCAAGAAATATGGACTCACCAATCTAAATGAGATCATAAAATATCAAACTGCAGCGGGAGGATATAAGTTTTCCTTTTTCAAAGCAAGCCCTCGTGTTTATCATCCTCACACAAAAGCCTGTTCTCTCCCTCTCTCCCTCTCTCTCCTTCCTCTCGCTCCGTCCTGCCCTTGAGGGAAGGAAATTAGCCACAATGATTTACTTGAACTCAAAGCAACATGTCTCAGGGGACATTCCGCCTCTAATGAACTCATTTACCTTGCTTTAATCACAAATTCACAGCTTGGTCTCCACTCTCCCCTGACACACTCAACAAGTGGCGTGGCCCTGGTATCCGTTAGCCACAGCGCTTCCTCTCTTTCTATCTCTCTCTCTCCCTCTCCTACCGTGAAGCTATGTTTGCTGAGCTGGACGGCTTTTCAATGAGACTCCAATTAAGCTGCGCATTAAAGCTTATTCCTTTTGCTCAGTGGCATTTGTTTGTGTCCTTCTAAATGAGATGTTTCTGAACCTCATCTTATTCATACTGGTGTTTCAGTCCTATGTGTTGGACCGGCATTGATCAATGGAGGAATAAATCAATTATGAATGACAGAACATACATACAAATTAAGGTGGATTAAAAAGTGCTCTTTCTCTGTTTTCAAGGCTGTTCTATAGCCAACTCAAATTAACTTTCTTGTAGTTCGCATCCTTTTATAGTTTTTATCTTGCTATGTAAGGTGACCATACGTCCTCTTTTTCCCATGTCCTCTTTTTGGAACGTGAAAAATGCATCTGGTCGGAATTTGTAAATGTCTGGGATTTTGCATTGATTTCAGCATTTGCTTCTATGTTCGCCAAATATTCTGTGCAATTGTACAGTTTTTTTGCAGGTTTAAATCCCAGGAATTAATTAGAAATTCTGACTAATTAATCTCACAAAGAGTGAACTGCTAGCCTGGCAGCCACTTCTCTGCAGTGATGGAGCTGGCAGTCATTATCTTGTCTTCACCTTGCAGCAGTTGTCAATAACTCTTTACCACTAGCTAATGCGTACACTCTCTCTCTCTCTCACAAACATCTGAAAGTCTGCATGTGGAAAGCACAAGGTTTATCAATGTCAATCTAAAGCACTATTTCCTTCATAAACTAGGTGATGTATTCCAACAAACACATAGACTTATTATAGTATATTATAGGCCTATTATAGTATTATAGTTTAAAACGTAATTTTTTCTTTGTAAGGAAAAGGTCCCCCATCGAACATTTTTGTTTATGCAGGATGCCACCTAAGGGACCTCATTTGTGTAATTATATTAAACAGCGAGTAAACTATATGACTTTTATTTTGTATGGCATTGGTTGAATGCTACTGCACACAACTCACTTGCTTGTTCTTTCCCTAGCAGGGTTGCCAGAAACACAATTTTCATACCACATTAAGGCTTTTTAAAAATGGGTGATTCTAAAAAATAGAAAAATAGAACCCTATGCCAATTTTGTGCAATGTTGTCATAGTTTGATTTTCATTCACCAAAATATTTCTCACACATACCAGATATTGTTATTTTCTGGAGGCCCTTGGCTCCTCAAATGTGTCTTCATTTAAAAAAATAAGAAAATGTAAATAATTGTATTAATTTTATCACGTTTTAATAAAAAAATAACTAAATATGCTTTATTATTTTTGCTATTTATGTAAGTATAAGTATTATTCCTTCTTATGAAATTTGAACACTGTATGAGCAAAGAAAACAGCAAACACTCCCTTCCTTCTCATTTCATTTATTTCATTCCTGCTCACTCTCACTCATCGGATGGAGCCTGCATGCAGATTGAGCATGTACATATGAACAGAGCAGTAAACATGCACTGGAAGGTTCCTTCGGCATTTAAACTGGGATTTAATTCAGTTAGAAGCAATTGAATCTTAGATGTTTTCCAAGCTGGATTACTTACTGATCACACAATGAGAAACCAACATGGTTAGATTAGCACTGCAGTTTGTTATGTCCTTGAGGAACCTCTGCGATGCATGATCCAGCTCCCTGCTACACTCCCACTATTTGGGTTTAGTCAGCTTGTAAAGTCAGCTGAGAATGTTGGACAGAAGGATGTTAATCAAGCGTGCTTATTAGAATCCAGCAGACAGTCCTCAGACAGGCCTGATTTGAAGCAGCAGTCCTAAAGCAGTGTTTATTATTCAATATCAGTCCTGAACAATGCCTTACTCAGCAGGAGAGTCATGGGTACTATCACTGTAAACAAGTGCATTGGATGTAGCACTCGATTATGAAAAGAAAGAATATGTGTGTGTATGAACTGCTAGATGCTCTGCTAATGGATTCAGGACACACACGAGAAGAAAGAGAATACGAGGCTCCTGCCACGAGGCTGCAGGAAGACAACTATTTATGGCACCTAATTCTGGACTAGTGCCTCAGCAGGAGGAAGTCTCAAGACTAGGAGTTCATTTAGCAGGAGGTGGCGTGTGAGCACAGTGGGCCTGGATCGGCTCACTGTGACCTTTCCACGAGTGCTGGCGACAGAGGTGATAGCAGCGCGCTCCTCTTGCGCAGAGCGGAGATTTCAGTAGCCCACTCTGTTCATATGTCAGCCATCTAGGCGTGAAATTGAATGAGAGCGTGAGTGGATTATCTAGGCAATCCCGCTTAAGCAGCCGGGGATCTTTTCAAAAAACCAAAGTGACTGTCGATGCAGGAGCCATATTTGAATTCATAGATTCCCCCATGAGAGGGAATTTGCCGTTTGTAAATGATCGCGGCATGGGCTGGAAGCACACATGTGAACGGGATGATTAAACTGAAGTCAGAGCTTTGGACTGAAAGGAATAATGTTTTTCTCCCCCATGTGTGCAGGGAAGAAGCACAGGGAAGGCGAGAGTGAAAGGACGAGAAAGAAAAAGAAAAAAATATTGTTATAGTGACAAATGACATGCAAATATGTTCAGTATTTAAGTACGGAAAAACGGAACAGCTGGACATATCAAAGACAACACACACAAACTGCACAGTACAAATATTTTTGGATGTCTGCTGATTATGGCATAGTTTTATTATTCATTTGATTGGATGTCAGCTCACTATGACATCTTATTATCTGATTTATTACATAGGGTCTCTGCTGATTATGACATCTTCTTATCCACTTTTTTTAAAGAGTTTCTTCTGCGTTTGTGTAGAATATCTTTTGTCGAGTATATAGATTACAGTGGACATAGTGATATAGATCACAACTACAACAATAAACCTAAAGAATGAACAGTATAATATGCACAGATACAGGAATAATTGGAAGAACATCACAACTTACATCCATAGCATCACAAAAAAGGGCACCTGAATTTATGGTTAAAGCCTCCACCCAAATGTCCAAGCATTTGCCTATGCTTACCGTTTTGTGGATGGCAAATAAACACCTAAACATCCTTACCCAGAGAAATGGCTTGGTTCTGAAGGTCCTGTGAAGCAAGCACGTCAGGTAGCTTGATGAGTATTCAGCTAATGTATTAGCCTCACAAGCCCCTGACGTAACCTCTTCACCGGAGCTTCATAACCAAGCAATTTTGCTGAATAAGGATGTTTTGGTCTTCCATCCAGATCTGACATACAGGTGTAGATTGATTTTGTAAACTGAGCTCCTTTAACCACAGATCCATGTCTGTAGAATGCAGTGGATATAAGTTAGATAGTGCCCCCCAACACTTTTTGCACCAGTCTCTCAGATGAGCTCAGGTGTTGCTGATATATGGTTTTCACTTTGCATGGCAGAGTTTTAAAATGTACTTGTAGATGGAGTGAAAAACTGTGTTCAACGATAATGGTTTCCTAAAGTGTTCCTGGGCCCATGTGGTAATAATATCCATTACAGAATGATGTGGGTTTTAAATGCAGTGCTGTCTGAGGGATCGAAGGTCACAGGCATTCAATGCTATTTTTCGGCCTTGCTGCTCACTTACAGAGATTTCTCCAGATTCTCGAAATCTTTTGGGGATGTTATGGACTGCAGATGTTGAAATCCCTAAATTCCTTGCAATTGCACATTAAGAGATGTTGTTCTTAAACCGTTGAACTATTTTCTCACACAGTTGTTTACAAAGTGGCGAACCTCACCCCATCCTTGCTTGTGAATGACTGAGCCTTTTGGGGATGCTCCCTTTATACTCACTAACGACACTCACCTGTTTCCAATTAACCTGTAGAATCTTCCACCCAGGTGTTTTTGGAGCGTTCCTCAACTTTCCCAGTCTTTTGTGTTTTGGGGAACGTGTTGCAGACATCAAATTCAAAATGAGGGAATATTTGCAAAAAGCAATAAAGTTTATCGGTTTGAACATTTAAAAATCTTGTTTATGTAGTGCATTCGATTGAATATGGGTTGAAAAGGATTTTCAAATCAATGTATTCTGATTTTGTTTATATTTTACACGATGTCCCATATCTTTTTTTGGAATTGGGGTTTTGACCATGTTTTCTGATGAAGTGTATACTAGTCCTGTTTAAGCTCATATTTTAAATATATATAAACTGTATCTTTCATATATATAGATATATATATATATATATATATATATATATATTATTTCTATGATCAAACTTCATTGCTAAGTTCACCCATTGGAAGTATTCTTAGACTACTGATGGTTCTACGTTTGTCATTTTTAAATGTGGGGCTGCATTGTAAATAAAATTACATCAGCAATATGAGATGAACCAGGTTATATTATATAGATGTTTCAAACTTGAATTAGAATTTGAGTAACACTGTCTCCAAAAAGTGTCAGGGTTCATAAAGGCTGCTTTTTGTGGTCAATGTCAAGCTGACAGAACTCTTATGTCAAGTGACACAGATTTTCACTGGAGTCCATGAATAAAACAAAGGAAGACAAAAGATTGAACCCAACCTGTACAAGAGCTTTTAGCTGCTGTATGTGTGGCAAGGACAATTCCATGTTGTGGAAGACAGAGCAGCTCTGCCACTCTGCCATTTCGAGGGGGCTTACAAGTGAATTCTGCTTTATTGTTTTCATTATTTATTTACATGTCAGTGTAAGATTAATACAGTGTCTGGGGAATCAAGCATCAAGGCCCCAAAATCCTTCATGTGGTATGGATTATGACAGACCATGGAGAGACCAAGGCCCTAAAACAATTCTCCTGCAAGGAGAATCAAATATAATCCTGTAACTCAGAAGGGCAAAGAGTTCCCAAGTCTGGGATTATGATAAAATGTATCCAGCCGTAAACTATGTTACTGACCAAGGCTGACACTCTGAGGTTGTTGCTCACCAAAGGACCTGCTGTCATGACTTCCTCCTGTCTTGGCCTGTGCTCAAGATTGCCCATGGGAGTGGTAAAATTGAAATGCCTGATCCCCGTAAGCACCATTCATAAATTGATGCTTTGACCAAATATAGTTCTTACTTGCTTTGCTCTCTCAAATTGACACATATGGAGTGTCTTAAGGTACTGCAACACTGTAGAAGCCTGTTCAAACATGACCAAATGGCATATGCAGTGATTAGTGATGCATCCTGTATACTATATAAAAACGGGTCTTTTGATCAATACCACAGAGGAAGCACTTTTGATTGGATTAAGAACCATGTCTGTAAAAGAGATGTGCTATTTTGAAGATCATTTACATCAAGTGAAGTTCACTGTCCTCATAGAACTAAATATGGAAAGAAGTTCTTCTATCGTTTCACTTAAATAACTCTTTGAAGCAAATGTATCAAGAGTGAATGTACTGACCAATAAAGGTTTTCCACTTCCACACATAACCTGTCCTGTTCTTGAAGAAGAACTGAGAATACAGCTTTACAATGACATGCTGGTTTCCTCCTTTACAGAGTGCCAACAAAAGGAATTCATTGGGTAAAGTTTGGAGTAAAGTTAATGTTTGGGTTAGTTGAAGATTAGGTTGTGGTTAATGTTAGGGTTAAAATAAGGGTTAAGGTAAGGGTAAGGTTAGGTAAAGTATAGGTTATGGTTAAGGTCACAGTTAAGGTTAAGTTTAAATAGTCCAGAAAAAGTAAAGGGATATTTCATGCTTCTCTCAAGGTATGTTAGACCATATGGAATAGGGGTCACCGAAAAAATGAAGAAGAAAGTAAACAGCTTTTCACAGGGCAAACAACAAATCACTCCCTGCTCCTCCTGTTTTGCTCTGCTTCCCATAAGAAAGGTCAGGACTCATCACAACATTTCATGATGGAAAATGGAAAATCCCTCACTGTCTGTCACACGATGACTATGGTGACTGCAGTGGTGGCTACAGAGCCCCGCTTCAGCGTAGATTTTAAATACAGAACAACAACAACAACAACAGCAACAACAACAACAACCCAGAATTAATGAAAAAAAGTAGAAAAATGTAGAAAATGTAGAAAACCACCAACTAAAGGATGAAGCACTTGCCAAAAACTTTGATTTCAATGGCTGATGACAGTAAGGCTTGTGTCATCAGCTGCATCTTAGGGCTCATTCTTTTATATCTGGATATGTTGAAAATATAGGCTTTTCTATACATACTTACCTACTATCCACATTAGGTAACAGAAAATGTTTATACAAGGTACTCTCCAGGGTGAAGAATTTTGGTTCAATTTTTTAAAATGCAAAAATCACAATATGAGATTGCAGAGGCTTGTTGGTTCATGGTTCTCGGAACGCGCTTTACTTTTTCAGAACAAAGAACATTCTGCTCTCACATTTTGTGGAAAAATATACAGAATGTTACACTTGCTCTTGAAAAATCGACTTTGACCTTTATGAGGTGTTAGTCTGTTGAGCTGGCATGCTGGCCTGATCACTTTAGGGGCTGTTTTGATCACTTGTGCGGATGGACAACTGGAGTCAGTTGGCTGTTTGGCCAAATACACATGTACTAACTTGTGTACTTGTGTACTTGAAGAAGAATTGAGAAACACAGCTTTACAATAACATGCAGTTTTACTCTATTAAGGTGCTAATAAAAAGGAGTTCATGGACACAAAATCACGAAGAAACAGTAAGAATTTCACATTCCACTATGATTATGGTTAGGGTAATGGTTATGGTGTTTATATTTGGAACTCGTTAACAAATGCTTTACGATAAGATAATCTGGGTTTTTAAGTGCGAGCAACTTGGTATTAACTATAATTTTATTGCAACTAATGATTAATACACTGCAAGGTGTTATTAATCTGCTTAGTAACAACAATAAACAAGTATTAAACAATGCATAAACCTTCATCAGGGAACTTGTATTTGAAAGCGATGTCTTATATATTGAATCATAACTGTTTTCAGATACATATCGTATCAGTACGGTGTCCTACTGTTATATCATAAAAGTAGAACACACACACCTTAACACATGCAAACCACAGTTTGAGCCCAGACTCTTTCACCACATATGCATGATTTAAAGTGTGGTTTAGAGTACAGAGCTGGAGGTCACTCAGCCGTGAGTCGCCCACTCACTGGTGACGGAAATGGTGAGGATCTGCTGCAAACAATCACGAACAGAATCCCATTGTATTTATAGTGCAGCATATGACACCAAACATTATAGGAGGATTTTACATGGCACAGTAATTAGTGCTCTCTGTTTAGCTCTTCTGTCTCTAAACTGTCTGCATGTACAAAATGTACGTTGCTTTTATGCTAAATCTGTGTACTCAAATTCTTTACTAAGATACAGTCTGAGTTGCCAGTTTCTTAAGAGCATGTAATTTTGCCACTCCCCTGTTTTCCAACTGCCAGGCATAGACAGTAATTACTGTACCCTCCACTTGCATGACAAATGTCATCAGCTGCGTCTCAGAGGAGACAAGTTTCAAATGCCTCAATTATACAGAGTGACACCTGCAAAATGAGTATAATGATATTTGACTATTATACTTCATTGTTTATCTTGATTTTCCTTTAGTTGCTCACCGTGGAGGTGTTTCTGTCTCGGCTAATGAGATCGGGAAGGGGATTCTCGCACGCCAAAGTAAATTGATTTCTCGTCGCAAGGCACAGGAAATAGAAACACAAGCACAGTGTCTTTCATTTTGAAAGGGAGACTGCTACGTCTGCTCTCACACAGAGATAAACCAGGAGCGCCTGGAAATGACTTCCCTCTGAAGCACTCCAGGCCTCCTGGTGGAACCCCATATGTTTTTTTAAAGGAGAAAAACACATTTCAGAGGGGAACGACTGCTCATCTT
Source organism: Acestrorhynchus altus (assembly GCA_034509495.1). Lineage (NCBI taxonomy): Eukaryota > Metazoa > Chordata > Actinopteri > Characiformes > Acestrorhynchidae > Acestrorhynchus > Acestrorhynchus altus. The sequence goes on along the minus strand of CM067519.1, from coordinate 8,677,214 downwards.
TTCCACTGAAATCTACAATAAATGATTGAATAAGCACTTGGAAAAAGGCAGCGGCCGAAGAGCCGGCCCTGGATCTCATCATCGCTGTGAATAAGTCGTGGCCAGTGCTAGCCAAGTAAGGCGGAGTGATGTAGCGTATACATTTGGGATGTGAACATTTACCATTTCAATGTGATACAGCTTCATACGGTGAAACATCTTTGAGTACATCGTCGCTTTTCAGAGAGTGCTTCCACACAGATTTGATTTGTATTTCAACCCATTCAGACTCTGCTAGGGCTGTATGGACTGTTAGACTCATTTGCAAGTGAAGAACATCTTCCAACCATGTACACAACATCTGTCCAAAGTAGTGTGTTCTAGATGGGTCCTATAGACCTGAATACACCCTGTAATACACATGATTATGCTTATTTCAGAATGTATAATGATTCCTTTTAGGTCACACTAGCTAATAGCTTTTAGACTCTTTGAAAGCAGTCAAAGCCACCCAGCCTCTAAGGTCTCTATAGAGCTTTTTCCCATAATCTATGCCTAGATAATCATAGCACACATTCCTAGATCCAGCTACAGCCACATACTGTCCCTGTATGCGCTCCGCCTGTGGTACTCCGCCAGCGCCCAGTTACAATTATCATAATTGCGGCCTCGGGGCCTATGGAGTCTTCTCTGGGGATACAACATTAGAATTACAAATACAGCAGTAAATCAGTCACCAGTTCAATGCTGCTGCTGTCAGAGCGAAACCTCATTTCCCTTCTTTTTTCATGGTTTTACATCATTTAAAAGTGTAAGAGGTTCTTAATATTGTGATTGCATGAGCCACTGTGGAGTGGGTGGGTATAATCACCAGCTATGTGGAGGGCTTCCGAGTGAGGCAGGTGCTGTGAATGTCTTGGAGGGAGGAGAGAGTGCCAATGATCTTCTCAGCTGCTCACATGTCATGTGGCAAGACAAGGTGCAGGCGCTGTACCACATAGTGATACAGATGGGATGATCAGAATGATCTGAATGGCACCACTGTAGAAGGGATGGGGCTCCAGCTCTTCTCCGTTTATGGAGAAAGTAGAGGGGCTGGTGGTCTTTTCTGGCCAGTGATGTTGTGTTGTTGCTCCAGGAGAGGTCTTCTGAGACACGCATTCCCAAAAACTTGGTGCTGCTCACCCTCTCCACAGCAGTACCGTTGATGGTCAGAGGAGCATGTTGAGTGTGTGTTCTCCTGAAGACTAGTCATTCAAAGCACTTCATAAAAATGGGGATGAGTGCCACCGGATAGTAGTCATTGAAACAGGGTGGTGACACCTTCTTCAGGACAGGGATGATGGTAGTGGTTTTGAAGCATGTGGGGACAATGACCTGGCTCCGCAAGGCGTTGAAGATGTCTGTGAAAACCACTGCAAGTTCCTCTGCACTCCACACACAACCATGAATATTGTCCAGACCCGAGGTTTTCTGAGCATTGATCCTGCTGAACGATCTTCTCACACTGTCCTGGGCAGTGTCAGCACCTTGTCACCAGGAGATGGAGAGACTCTGCTGTGTACTGCTGTCTGCTTCAAACCAAGCAAAGAAGATGTTCAGATTGTTCAGCATGAAGGTGGTGCTGTCACAGGTCCACAGAGGGGGCTTGTAGTCTGTGATGGTCTGTATCCCCTGCCACAGGCTTTGTGTATCTCTGCTGCCACTGAAGCAGTGAGCTATCCTCCTGGAGTAGTGCCTCTTAGCCTTTCTGATGCCCCAGGACAGGTTGTGGCATTGTCTGTATATTCCTGGACATCTGTGGTGTTGTTGTAGGTGGCAGTGTTTTAAAACACATTCCAGTCTGTGGTGTTGAACCAGTCCTGGAGTGCCTTTGTAGCCACATTTATACCTGCTTCCAAACTGGTTTGGTGACTTTACCCAGTGGTCTGTATGCTGGCATTAGAATATTAGTGGGGTGGTGATGTGGGGGAGGGGATGGGCCTTGTAAGCTCCTCTCTGAGTTGTGTAAACTTCAGTTCAGTGTGTTGTTTTCCCCATATTGGAAAATCTATGTGTTCATAAGTCTGAAAACACACACTTTGGTTGAAATCACCAGCCAGGATGAGAAAAGCATCTGGGTGGGCTGTCTGCTGCTCACTGATGTGCTGACACAGTGCATTCAGTGCCTCAGTCCTATGGTTGTTATTGGAGGAACATAGACAATCATAATGGCCCATATATTCTCTTGGTAGATAGAATGATCTGTACTTAATACCTATAAACTCGGCTAGCAATGAGCAGTGTTTGCAGACCACAGCAACATCATGACATTAAGCATCGTTGATGTAAACACAAAGCCCCTACCATGGTTACCTCCTTCAACAAGAGCTCTGTCTGCTCGATAGCGTGAATGACCTGAATGTCATGGTCTGGGATGTTGTTGTTCAACCATGTTTCCATAAACACAAAAACACACAATCCGGCTTGTGTGGTCTAGCCCCTAACCCAGCTTGGATACCTCAGCGCTTACATCTCTTCTGCTTCCTATCGCGCTGCCTGTGGCACTTCTACTCTGGGCGAGATGAAGGAATGGGGGTAAGTGGTGGCACCGGTCTCCTGAGAAGACCGCAGACTCACAGCTCTTTTCTTTGTTCAGAGTTTAGCACTGAAAATGTGCAAACAACTCACAGCTGTATGAGCACTTTAAGATACCTAAACAAGACAAAGATGTACAAAAACACTGCGACTCATGGGACAAAACACGGTTCCACCAGGAGATAGAGAAGCCACAGAGTGCACATGTCGCCATGGTCAGTAATGGATAGTTATGTTTGCATGCAGACTGTTACAGTGTCTGCCCATAAAACCAGGTCAGCTTCGTCAGAGACTGCAAAGGTGTTATTCCAGACTCATCACGGTGTCACATAGAATGGCAGCAAGTTATCTTCAGTAAAATTATTGTATTAGTAGAGATGATTAATAAATCAGCATGTGGAAGCACTGTGGTCACTATCAAGGAATGGATTTGAAGACGTGATCTTTGGGTTTTAAAAGGTTGATTAGCTGATACGCTGGATCGTGGTGAATGTCAAAGTGTACAGGACAGGGGGTCTTCCAGGACAAGGATTGGGAACCACTGATTTAAAAGGTATGAAAACAACACTAGGCTGTGGAGCACTGAGACTGTGTTAGGAGAGATAGTGCTCCATTCAACCTTTAGGAACAGTTAGTATGTGACATTCCCAATGCTTGTGTCAAACAAATTCTTTTAGCAAACTTTAAAACATCTAGCAGATAGCCGTCCTAGATGAGTAGATGTTGTCAGTGGAGAAACGAGTGGATAAACTATATGAGATGAGCAAGTATATGCCTTGGCCATGATACCCAAAGCTTGTTTTTGTCCACCCTGAAGGAAGCACATTGAATGTTTTTTTTCCAAAATGGAATTTTGCATCTTCTACTGATGCAACTCAGGCCCAAGAACGTCAGGCCTTACAGCTATTCTGACTTGAAGGGATAGTTCTAGGTGAGGGCATGGAAACTGGATAAAGGGATATGTGTTGAACCATTGAAGGATCCTTTCTGTGGAAGATAACAAGCAGTCTGTTCTGGTCATTTGGTGATTTTACTTGGAAAAAAAAAAAAAAAAGAAAAGAACTCAAAAACTCTTGCTAACTGCACTATGCTACCACAACATGAAGAACATCTCTGGATATCATCACTATGGCAACATCGCAGTGGCAACTCTAAAGATGGAATACATGTTCATTACCAATGACTGCTATCAAGGAGTCCCATACTTCTTCTATATGAAACGTATCTGCAAGCAAATAACGTTGCAGCAAGAGACCTTGCACATGAGCACTAATTATCTCCTTACAGCACGTCGTGAGATCGCTCGCTATCTCTCTAGACAAGGGTCCAGCTTCAGCTCATCGACTGAGTGGGTCGACTTCCAGCGCTGTTTATTAGCTCTGATAGAATAAGCACCTTCAGGACACCCACTTTCATAAATCAATCTGCAGAAATTGATTGTTTAGTTTCAGATCAACTCCCTCCTTCACACTTGATCTCAGGCACGCAGCTCCAGATGGCTGCTGGGGATTTTTGTGTTTTTAGAGGGCGTCTCTCATCTCTGGCTTGAGACCAATCTTGCCGTCTACAAGAGACAGGTCCAAAATGCAGACAAAATTGGCACTTAGTCTCATCATAGGTTTCTCAGTAAATTATACTTGCCTCCCTGAGCTATTGTAATGAAAACCTTGATCCAGCTTGGATCTCATCCTAAATTTCCCAAAAAGGCCACTCTAATGCTACTGAAATGATTTAAAATGATATAAAATGCAGCTGAATTTAGAAGTGGTAATTTGTTTTTGTGGAAGGGTGAGCCCATAAAAGAAAGTCTGGTGTAATGGTGTGTTCAGACATCTTGTCAATTTGCACAATTATCTCTAAATCATTGCTACCATTTATTTGCATACTGACTGACATTGCTGTTGAAATGCAGAAACATTAGATGTTCTTAACACTCAGAGCACGAGACGCACACGTTGCATGCCATTTTTTGTGGCTTCATAACTCAGGATCAGAAAAGCCTACAGGTGTGATACACATATAACACACTGCAAGACATATACAGTCTAATCGCTGTATTCTCATCATTGTGTGATGAATTATCAGTGAGTGACTCTGGATGATCAATTTCCAACAGGATTTCTGAGGTATGAAGTCATTTTTAGTCCTTGTAAGAAAACAAAAGGTAAGCACAAGTAAATATTTCACCAAAATATATATTAGATTCATAATATTTACATTCTGTTCATTTTTACATCTTAAATGAATACACATTTGCATGGCCTAGGATCTCCTGAAAATCTCTAGCATGTGTCTCCTGTAAATATTTGTCTAATTTCTTGGTGAAAACATTCCATTAAATTTTGCATTAAATGCACATCTAACCACTTAAGCACATTATGATCCGCTGTAAAAATGTACAGCTAGGTTTAACAGCAAGGTACTGTAAAATGTGATTTATACTATTTCACCATAAATAAACAATGCATGTGGGGTGAAGTCAGAATTCAAAAGTGAAATGTTCAGCAGAATTTCTTTATTTAGCTCTTAATGTTAGATAAGAGTCATTAGTTGTACATGACTCTGTTGTCCATGACTATTGGCAGCACAAAGGTTAACATGCCCTCTTTCTAATGAATTGAAATGAGCTTGTAAACAAAGCAAAAGACACTCTGCCTGAAACAGCATCAGTGTGTCATCAACAAACTCACTGCACTCTGACTTCACGGTTAGTAACATTTTTACACTGAAAGTCTTGGTTAAATATGATCTAGTTGATATAATTTGATTACATTGCTCATATTAGATATGTTCTCATAAGTAGCTAACGAGCCTATCTGCAGCAGTTGCAGCTTGTCATGCAACAATGTAAGTTAACTTCATGCCATCATTTCAGGCGCGTAAGACAATGAGTTGTGCAGTGCACCGCACTGCAAGGCCATTTATGTTATGCCTCTGTTTAATACATGATGTACATCAGCCAGCTACATTTTACGAGACTCCTTTTTCTCACTCATTTGACATCATATCCATTTTTAAAGTGTAACGGTTTACTGGGTTGTTTGCTTGTTTTGTTTCATAAACTTTAAAACCAAAAGCTTTCTTTCCGATTAAGATAGGGACACACCTGCCAGCTAATTATCTGTTGGAAGGAGATACTGGTTGATTAGTGGGGTGTGGCCAGATGAGCGTCTGCTTGATTACAACAAAATGCAGCTGAAAAAGCAGCCCTTTTATGGATAAGAATGGTTACATCATTCTTGGCAGTTTTGCCGCCTTTCAGGTTGTTGATAGTTTCTGTGCTTCTGTTCGAGGCAATCTGATGAAATTAACATTTAGAAAATGTTTCAGTGTCAGTTTTGTCCTCCATCATTTGATACCATATGAGCTTTCACTCTGCATATTCATTGTCATGTTCCAAACACAAATTTAAATCGCTGTATTCCGGACTACAGCCCTCGGCTTAATAACATTCCGACCCTTGACCTGCCAGAGAATCCAAGGCTGATCGCTTTTGCTCACTTCCTTGCAAGACCATGTTAAGAAACTGTGTCTTTCTTTTTTGGTTCATTTTTTAGGTGATATATCTATATGTGTGTGTGTGTGTGTGTGTGTGTGTGTGTGTGTGTGTGTGTGTGTGTGTGTGTGTGTGTGTAATACAAATGTCAGATCTACTTTATGTAAAATAGTTGCAGTTGCACAGATTGTTTAATAGATATGGTTCTTATTATTTAATTGTTAATTATCTAATATAATTACATTTTTGTAAACCAGAGAGAGGGTAGAAGGCAGTCAGATTAAAGTAGGGAGCAAGAGCACTGGACAGCCTTTCCAGAAGAAGACTTTGGCTGTCAACCCACATGTTGAAGAACCTTACAGAGTTCTGAGTGGGACTTCATACGAGGTACTCCTGTAAGTGGTCCTCTTGCTGCATGCAGAGTTAAGGACCTCTATACTGTATTGCTATTTTTCCATGTATTTCTACGCTGGAAAGAGTTTCAGATTTGGGACACCGCTTTGTGTTTGTAGTAAAAGGCACTCATGCTTAAATACATTCGAATAAAGTTTCCAATATTTCATATATACTTACTGATTACATCCGCAAACGTAAATGTGTTTTATTGGGATTTGTCTGGTTGTGTGTGTGTATGTATGTGATATATAAACATACAAGCTGGAAAAATGAACATTACTGGTATTGTGAAATTACAGCATTACGGGATTTATAGTACTTCACTGCCATTTTAAAATACTGCAGTCTGTGCTGCCTGTAATTTTACAGTCATTTACTGGCAGCACAGATTACAGTAACATAGTGGCAGCATAGAGGCCAGTACATAGAACAGTACACTGCTGTAAGTTTATACTCATTTACTGGCATCTGTGCTGGCAGTTAATTACTAAAAACATACAACCCAATTGTTTACAGTATATGGAAATTAGTGTCATTAACCTATTACTTATACACCCCCTTTAAGAACAGATCAGACAGTGATATGCTATGACTCACACTCAGAATCTAATTATGTTTACCGCTTGTATTTATGACTGAATTTCAGCTTGACTAGTTAGCAGATAAGGTCATGTAATGTATTTTGTTACAGATAAAGTAGCCTATGCAGCCTAAATTGAAATTTAAGACTAACGCAATATCATTACATATTTTTACACTAAAGGATAATGAAAACCCAGAGCACATCTTAAGCTTAACATGAAGAATGAACTTGTGTTCTTGGGAAGAATGCTCTTGACAAGTTATTGTGCAAGGACAAATCATGTATATATACTGATATACAATTTGAAGAACATCTCACATCTGTCTTAATATGCTCAGAGAAGCACCACAATTTGTAAACATCAAAGTCAAAATGATACAAATTTTATATTCCATTATTATAGAAAGGAAAACTATGGAAGTTCTAGTTGGGAAAGTGCAGATGTCGTTCATTATATATTTTGCACCAAGAGCTGAAGGTATGTTATGTTTTCAAGCAAACCTAAACTACATTTGCTGAAACAAGCATTATGCTGTGTATATTGTCCCTCATTAAGAGCAAAACCAAGGTAAAGACTTATCCATGTGGTGCAAAATTTCAGCTCAGTCCAGGAAGCAAAAAATTCCTTTCTCCAAATGGCAACTTAAATCTTTAATGTTCATCACTTCTGCCCAGAAAAAGGACTGAGGTGAATTTCTCTGTTGATCTCAAGGTCTTTTGCAAAAAAAAAAAAAAATCTCTTTCATGAACTCAAGTCCACAGTGGGTCTTCTCGCTAAGTTACCTCTGCTGCTGTTTAAACCAGCTGGAGATTGCAGGGCCATGCAGAGCCTGTGTGGGTGTTGTGGTCGAGGGCAGATCGTTTGAGAGATGATTAAACATGGATTAGCAGCACTCTGTCATTATCTCCTGGCGAGGGGGAAAGGGGGAGATGAGAAACAGTCTGGTGGTACAGATTAGCTTTAACTAGCTGCGACAGTGAACCCAAATGCTGAGTAACTTAATGCTGAGTATTGGCCAATACCAGTCTGACCTGATCTTTGTGTTTGTCCAGCCACACAGGAGTGAATTTACACGAATGAGGAAAAAAAAAAAAAGCTTTTTTGTTCCACAAGTACAACAAAATGATGAGTTTTAAATATTTAAAACTTAAATTAAATATTTGGATTTAGTCTTCGTGTTCCCCAGTAAAAGAACTTCTGTTAACAGTGATGTAAAGGCAGTGATAAGAACAAAGAATCAGAACTGAACCAGTCTTAAAATACCAGATTACCAATTACAATGTTTGGATCAGCCACAATCCCGATCCACTGTAGGTCTTTACTGCTTTTTATATAGTACTAGTAACAGAATTGTACATGGGCTTGAGGGGTATAAAGCCCCCAGCATTGAGCTGTGGAACAGTTTTATTTTTTTTTAACTATGGCGTTCTATCCAGTTCTTTTGAGATGAAATTTGGGGGCTGATCATCCAACATCCTGACCTGACTAAAGCTCTTGATACTGAATGCAATCAGATATTTAACAATGCGTCACTGGTGATGGCAGGTAAGAGCAGTAGGGGGCTCAGGTTAAAGGAATTTCTAAGCAAAACAAACCAAAAAACACAAAGTGAAAGATGCAGGAACTAAGCAAGAAAACAGAGGAACCGAACAGACAAAAGGGAAAAAAAACAAAAAACAAAACCAAACAGACCAGGAGCCAATAAAACACAAAGCCAAAGAACAACACACGCATAACAACAGTGAACATATACTCGCATAACGACAGACAAAGGGCTACTTATACACAGACACACAGAGACTGGCGTGGACAGAAGCGTGACACAGTGCTCCAGAATACACTGCTAAACCTTCCCTGGACAGTAGAAACTACAACAAAAAGGGGGAACTTGATTTAATATCTTTTATTTATTTATTCTTCCTTCCTGAAAGCACATGTCCGAGAGCCATCACACCTCTTTTTGTCATTTTTTCCACCCACCCACACGAGGACGCTCATATTACACACAATGCTTCCGACACTATCAGAATACATATACATATACCTTCTGCCAGCCATAGCATGTTTTGCATCACCAACACACTTGGGGGGGGAAGCAACAGGTCCCCGACTCTGATACAATGGCTGTGCCAGCCAGCATTGCACTGGGTGTGATGTGGGGAGAGTGTGCCAACATTTCATGACAATCACAACAACAATCCAAGATAATAATACATAAATAATAAATGTTTCATTGGCATATATTTCTTTTTTTTTTTTCCTTTTTACATAAAATCATCCGTAGATTGAAGGTCTTGCTACAGTAGCACTGATATGTACTGCTTGCTCGGTGTAGCTTTTTGTGTTCCGGCAGTACATCACCCTCCAAACCCTTCATAATCAAGAGCTCATAAATACAGACCTACAAAACGCTGCATATGCATTACCACTCCTACTGATTCTGCATGATAAATAGAGTTGCATGTTGAACAGACAAATTGGGTCATCGTGAGTGTAATGAACACAATTACCATATCACAGCAATAAATCTCCACTATGTGTGGAATAAAACGCCTGCTCGGTGCTAGGCTACAGGACATCAAGGAGAAGCCTACCTAATGAGTCCTAGCATGCTACAGCACTGGGACTGAGGTGTGACAAATTTGAGGGTAATAGCACCTCAATTACTGACTGATATGTCTGCTGCACCCAATTCACACACATCCACAAAACCACCATTATCACACAGAGAGGACGGACTCTGAGCCGACACAAAGAAAAGCAGTCATCAGGATCACACCAGTGGAGATTAGTGCACGATACAGCTGTAAAGACAAAAGTGACTCATAGAATGTAAATGGGGCCAAAGTTCATTACAGAGGTACAGAGTAGATCTGTGTTATTGAAGGTTATTAAAATAAATGTATCCTAATTTTACTGAAGTGACTGCATTGCCGTGAGGGTTTGATTGCATTCAGTGAGGAGTATTAATGAGGTCAGGATGTTGTATGATCACCACCTCACCTCACCTCACCTCACCCCTAACTCTCCAACTCTTCCCAAAGTATCAGATGGAGTACCATCATTTGTCATGAATACTGAAGAAGGAGAAAGCACTGTTCAATCGCTTTAATCCCACCACACACACACGTCCGGCCTGACCAGGAGATCAAACCTGCACTCTTCCAGTTGCAAGCTTTTTAAAATGTTTTGTTTTAATCTGTGGTTTTCTGGATTTACTGTGTCTTTAAGGCTAATATATACATATAATTGCAGTTCTGATTGGCCAACCTATTGATTGGCATATGATGCTTAATTCAAAATGCAATGTAAAATGCAGTATGATTGGGTGGGACTAAATTCCTGACTTATAATTACAAAAACCTTTTTTTCAGTATTCCAGAATTGTATGAATGGGGCAGTGGACAATAAACCTTGCCTTTATTTACTGTCTTGTTTTTTTTATTTCTGCTTAATGCAACTGTATCTATTTTGTGCAGTGTTAAGCTGAACATATGCTATGAATGCTTATTTATGTCTCTCTACTTCCAACTGAACATACTAGTGCATATCAACACCTTAGAATATCATGAAAAAAATTATGTTTGTTGATTGTTCCAGTCAAAAGGTAAATTATAACTTTATATTCATTATATGTAAAATGAAAATTTGATCTGAACAATATGGCTTATAGTTCATGGAAATAAGAAATCCAGAATCTCATTTATTTTAATATTTCATCCAGATCTTGAATAACAGTATCAACATTAGAATAATTTTTTTTTTGTGCTGCTATTCCTATTGAAATATTGGATTAAAATACTTGGATTAAAATACTTTTCACCAGATTTCACTGGAAATCAAGGATGCAAATGATATTTCATGATATTCTATTTTTTTGAGATTCACTAGTACAAGAAACATTACAAGGGCCAGAGAGGAAGTGCAAGACAAAATGGTTCAGTCCAGGCCTGAGCTGCAAAACTTTAGGGCGAACTAAATTTTACTTTCCCATGATAAAATTCCTGGAGCATGACTGAACTGATAAATTAGGCAGTGAGCAGAGACAATCTAAATTAATACAAAACTACAAGTCTGGAGGTGAACTGAGGGATGCTGTCCATGTTCAACAAAGGTAAACTTGTCTTTAAACTTAACCTGAACAAAAGCAGACGGGGTTGGGTGAGAGGGAGGTGAGGTGCAGAATCTTCAACATGCTTTGCGTCCTCCTCAACCCTGGGTGCATGTTCTGGTGTGATGATAGGCATGTAATTGCAGAAAGTTAATGTGAAATGAAAGTAGCGGAGCCCAAAGAGTATGCAAGGGAAGACACGTCCACCTACACCGACTGCCGCACAGCGTGAAGTATTATTAACTCCATTTATGGCATCAAACAGGCCAGCCATTCATCCATACAGGCGCACTCACCGGGGTTAATTACTGCAGGATCAAACATCTACACTGTGTGTCGACTTCTTTTGTGTATATTTCTCTCTCTTTCACGCCCAAACCCTCTTGAGACTTCCTCTCTCTTTCCCAACTCACCCCTCATTTCTTATTCTCTATATCTATCACTAGGCCCCCCATAAATGATGGCTCCCCGAAAGATGACAACTCCTATCCTGAGAAGATGGACCTTGAGCTCTAGTGAGATTTGGCTCGACAGTTTTCCTTTCTCTATTTGTTGCTTTCTATCTGTTTCTCTAACTCTAAATGTCTTCCTCTCCACAGTCCTATACTTTGTGCTCTGAAGCCTCAGAATTCTCTGTATGAAGCCCTAGATATCAGCAATGCTGCACTATGTGAAAGCAAATTTGTCTTCCTTTGTTGGGACACATTGGCTGGGCAAGATTTGCTTGATCTGACCAACATCTTATCTTATTTAGTCAAAAGAATGACCTAATAAAGCACAGTAATAGCCAAAGGGCCCATTTCCTTTGAAAGATACGTTTAGCCCTTTAAAAAGACTTTGATCAAGGTCAAAATGTACATACACTGAGTCAGAGTTGTAAAGCTCGGTGTATGTTTTTTTTAGTCTATATAGAAATTTTATGTACTTTTATCATGAAAATGAATGTCATGGCAACCATGGACTTTCAGTGTTTTTTTTTTTTTCTGGGACAGAAATAGTGCACGACAAATGTAAATATAAATGTGCATATAGTCCCTCTGTGCTTGCACACAGGTAAAGGTGCCCTTCACATTTGACCCATCTACACAGTGAAACACACACACACTATTGACTTCATACTGTAGGGTGCAGTGAGCACATGTGCCTGGAGCTGTGGTCAGCCCTATGCACGGTACCCAGGGGGCAGATGGGGAGTTAAGTGTCTTACTCAAAGCCACAGCTGCCTGTACCATTATTTTCTTTTATATAAAAAAAAGGTAATCAAAATGATACGTTAGATTGTTAACCTTTAAACCATAGGCCAATTTTCCAGGCTGTTTTTGTAGATGATTCAACAACACTAAGAAATGGAATCATACCACCTTTATTTCATCCCTTTCACTGGCTCGCTGTCCATTACAGGGTCCATTTCAAGGTGTTGTGTTTATAAAGCTCATGGGTTCTGCCTTCCCATGGCCCCAAGATCTGTGATAACATTTGAGTGGTCCTGGTTGAAGATCTTTGTGGACACTGCCAAACAGCCCGTCACTTCCGTCAATATATATATATATATATATATATATATATATATATATATATATATTTTTTTTTTTTTTTTTTTTTTATTTATTTATTTATTTATTTTTTAAACAGCTCTAAAATAACAACAACAACAACAACAACAAAAACAGCTTCTTAGATTCATAACTCAAATAGCCCATCTCAGTCTATCCCAAACTATGATTTGATGGTTATTTGAGAAGCAAAAATAGAGAATCATCCAATGTAATCCTCTTTTGTTGTTTTTCATATTGTTTTAAGGCTTAATATACTTAACTATTCCAGTAGGTTTCTTTTCATTCTGCATATTCATTTTTATATGTTCTCGAACCTATATAGCAATTTATCCAATGGATGATGTTTTAATTGTGTTTTATAAATCCATTTACAAATGGACAAAGGGACACCACTGGGCACTTGTGCTCCCACACGCTCTCTTAGTCACTGTCAGTAAAGTCTACCTACACAAGGCATGAAAGAGGCCTTCAGCAACGTCTCAAGATTCATATGTGTATGTGTCTCTCAAAACCCTTTTGTAGCCTTCCAGTGGAGATACGGATGCCAAGGTCAAAACATTATTTCCAAGAAAACTTTTAATGACTTGAGTTGAAAGGCAGACGGCAAGACAAAAACAAGAAGAAAGAAAGAAAAGGCAGATAAGAAGACAAAAGCTTTTAGTAGATGATGAATTCCTCACAGCAACCTTTACATCATCTCTTCTCTTGTTCAAGTCAGGCACACCTTTTACAGAGGGTCATTCTGAACAACAGGTGAAATGGATGAAGGCCAAATACTTTAAGCCTCCATCACAGTCGTACGTGAATGCCAGCAGAAAGCACTACAGTGTACACTTTGGACATTAGCTGTTTGTTGAATAGGTGAGAGAATGTGAAGTATGCAGCCGGCTGTAGACAGCAACAAACCTGTCCAGTGTTCGACTCGACTACACCTTTCTGTCTGTTACTAAAGTTCTTTCTCCAGCATCTGTCGATAAATGTGCATTAGAGAGAGCACTGGGAATGGGCATAGACTAGATTGCATTATTGACTTGACATAGCTTGACAAAATGGCTGAAGTGTGTGCAAGGCTGCTGTCTGCTAGTGATCAGTTCCCTGTTTTGTGGGGCTGAGAATCAAAACTCTATCGATTCGTCTGCCCCTGGTGCCGTGCCTTTTACATCCAGCACCGGATGCCTGCTCGAAATTCCGCTTTATTAATCCCTGAAGGACCACTCATTGCATAAAGACAAAACCTCAGTCTGACTCTTAATGGTATGATGGTGTAGAAAAATGGCACATTTGTGGACCCCTACTTGGCTGTTCAGTGGAATCCTGCACTACATTCATGTGTGCTGGGGCTGCATAATATGTCCTTTCTAAATCATTATATGTGATTAACATTTGACATACACTGATACAGCAGACGTGTGCAATAGTTAAATACGCCTCGCACCATTTACTGAATATGTTATTGTATGCTGTCGAATGCTGGCCATGCATAGAGTTCTTTGCATGCTAGGATGAAATGAGACATTTTACATCCCTTCAACAGTCCCTGATATGGTGTGAATATTAACAGTACATATGATATTTTGTCCTTGTCCTGTAGCCCTAACTATAATATGAAACAAAAATGACCAGTACATTTTTTTATATACAAGTATGTCCTATGCCCCCAAGACTGCAATGGGGAGGTGAACCTTGGCGAAGTTCAGAAGAGCTTCTGGGAAGTTGCATGAAACCAAAGCCCCCCCCCATCTAATAATACAAAAGGAAATAAGGGAGACTGGGAGGTGAAGGATGCAAAGCTGTATGATGCAATGATGCAATGGGAGGGTTATACAGGCTGAGTGGGGAGATCAGGTTGTGAACCATCTCCACCCGGCTATTCTCCATCGACCTCTCTCATCCAGAAGGTATTTCTGTCTGCAGACCTGCCGCTCACTGGATTCTGTTCTATAAATTGTTGAATATGTAAAATAAACAAGTATCAGTCAAACAGAAAAATGAGATTATACCACCATCACTGTTACATTGAGGAACTTCAGTTTGAACCTTCAACCCCTGCAGGTTATTGAGTGTCACACTGTGGATGATTTTCGTAACATACTATAATGAAACTTCAAGTATAAGTTTTTAAATCCATTCTTAAGGATGAAAGCCTTTGCAAGGATAATTTCACAAAATGAGCAGTACCTTGAAGAACCTCTAGGAACTCTAATGTTCCTCTATACACTTAGCACTGTGTGGAGTTCAGTTCCTTGAAGAACCTATTTTAGGATCTCTAGACTACTCTAATTGGATGTCCAAATATGAAGAACGTCTGAAATGTATCTCCCTGAAATAAGGCTTTTGTTCTTAAGAAAAAAACATATTTTCTTGAAGGTCTTATAAAGCATCGTAAGAAGTTGCTCCACAGAGCATCTTTTAATGGTGCAATGAGATAAATTAAAGAAGTTGAGTAGGAAGCTGGATATCCAAATAGAGTAGCCTAAAGATCCTCTAGGAACCTTATTTCAAATGGGTTCATTGAGGTACCAGATACTAGAGAATCCTAAAGGTAATAGAGACATGTATGTATCACACATTTGTATTGTACTCATTGTTCTTTATGGAGCCATGGTTAGTCTGGTTAGTGTTGTATATATGGAGTATCTAGTTTTAATATAGATATACACTGTGTGCACATAATTATAATAATTTCGGATTAAATTAGAGCAAAATTCCCAAGACAACTAAGCTGTTACTGTACATTTTACACATTTTTTTTTAACTGGAATAGAATTGGCTCAGTCAGTGAATGCATTAGTCGAGCAATGAGCCTGCTGTTTAACTGTCTTCCCTAAACTACAGCAGGGCTGAAGCTTCTATTTTCTTTTAATGAAGCCATGTTCGTGGTAGTGGACAGGAGACGAGCACGAACTCAACTCCCAGAGCACCCCGGGGGGCGGCTGCTCACTCACCCGCAAACAAGTCTCATTCCGAGCCTGGAGGTCCCACAAGAAGGGCAACTGATTAATGTCCGCCAGAAGACACTTCCGGGGAGAAGACACAAAATCAGCAGTGCTTATGAAGACACGAAGCTGGCTATCTTTTTTTAATCATGGCTGCATTCCAAATGAAGCATGAACAATCACCCTTAAGAGATGTATGTGAGCTAGCCTCGTCTACCCTATTCACTTTATTAAGATTACAGCATTCGGGGGGCAGGGGTCACTTTCTCCAAGTGGATGGGATAAAACCTCACAAGACATACTTTTGAGATGTACTTTGTATTAGGATAAGACTTGCAAATCTGATCATTATTTTCCAAAATTACATTTTTTAACCTCATAAGACCTGAACTCTTGCATGGCATGCATTTTTTATTTCTCTTTGCCATTTGGGATAATTGGCACCTGATTAGTGTAAAAACAAAGAATTTGCTTTTTACATGATGTAGTTTCTGAGAAAATGATGTCCACAAATGAGGACTTTAGTTTTATATTTCATATATATATATATATATCATAGAACACAGTGAAGTCACAATTAATGATGATGTGCAAAACATTTATTTTGTGGCTGAACATAGCAGCATTTTTCCCCTTGGACTAACAAATCTGACAGAGCTGCAGGATGTTCATGAGGAGACAGGTCTTTGTGTGGACACCACACATGTGGACACCAGGTCCTAGGAGGTAAAACCTTCCTTCTTTAATGGAAATGTGTCATCAAAAATGCATCACTGTGGAAACTATAGGGCCCTGTTAATATACACTGCACTCTTAAACATATGGGCTCCTACATGGTGGTGGCTTGGATGTAAGGTTCCTCTGACAATATTAAATACTTAGCATCTCATTGGAAACACACTGATAAGTTTAAGCTTTATCAGCATGTGAAATTGGCCCTTTTAGAGTGATACTGCCTTTATACGTATACATATATAAACAAAAATTTTTCAGGGTTGACTCGGGCATGGCTGATGTTTGGGCAAGGTTCTTGGCTGGCTGTAATCCAGCTCCTGCTTGGTGAGCTGCTGACAGAGAGGCTGAGCCTGCTGAGAGCAGAGCACTGCTCCCAGCAGGGCAAACATTTCAGCACCTTGTCTGTCTGATATTTCGCATCTTGCAATCCATACTCACTCACTGTTCTATTCACACACGCTGTTCAATTCACAAACCACACATGGGCCCTGGTTAGTCATTCTCATGAGGACAAACACAGCTACTGAAGTCTGGCTAGAAGAAAAGTTAAGATTCAATGATGTGTTTGTGTGCTGTGAGGATTGGAGAGTTGTGTTAAAATGAATCAGCTAATACAGACTGGAGATGAAGCTTTGCTGTGCTGCTTTCTGTTTAACGCATGTCCTTGTTTCCAAGTGGTTTCAATTTGTAGATGCTTTGTTTAACAAAGAAATTTCTATAAAAAGTTATAGACTTGGTTGAATAGAATATATTCTTAATATCTACAGCTAACCTTAACATTACAGAGAATCAGATTTCAATATACTTGCAGATGATTATTTTTGCTTTCTCTGAGGAAGTGTCCTCTTTCTTTCTACAAAAAAACCCCTTTACATCTCTGGTTCACTGATTGTCAGTAGTCTGACCCTCTACACAGCTGCGCTGTCTCAAACTGATCATGTTAAATTTGCCTTGCGCTGCTATTGTGAATTCTTATTTGTTTATCTATTAATGATATATATATTGTTTATAGTTTGAGCACCATTGACCTCTTGATTTTCACTTTTAGGATTCATGCTATTAATGGCCCACTATTAACTACTGCCTCCCCCTGAGAACACTACCCTGCTCTAGATACAGTAATATATAATAATATACTTCATAGCAATTCCTGGAGTCACATGGTCTTCCTGAAGAAAATGTCTTCTTATCCTAGATATCCTAGATATCCTAGCAGCGGTAGGGTCATGAAACAAGATCTTATTTCTTTCTTCTTTATATTGTCTGGAAAAGTATAAGAATTTTGAATAATTTCAAAAATTCATGATAATGAATTATTTTGTGTAATTACTTAATTAATTATTAAAAATTAAATTATTAAAAAAAATTAAATGTACAGACTATTCTGTAATGCTTCAGATACTATTTAAGCACATTTGTGCCACTGAAATTTTATGAAATAAGATCATTTTTAAGATACATTTTTATCATATATATATATATATATATAATCTCTGTTATATTTCCAGAGAACTAAACCAATGTAACACAACAAAAGCTCAATATAGAGAGACATGAAAAATATCTTGCTTCGTCTGAGTGCTTTAAACTTCACACTGCTTGGACTCACATATCTGTTTATTGACAAAAAGAACCATTTTAAGTGATTTAAGTGACATTTTACAAGCCCAGAATTGAAGCTGCAATGATTTGTAGCTCAATATCAAAATTCAGTGGAAAAAGGTCAACATGAATATTTACTTGCAAAATAGGCCGGTGATAATGTTTACAAGACTTCAGTAGGTCACGTCATTCACTTACTACACTAATGCAAACTGAACACCACCTTTGGGCAATGTCAACACTGGTGTATCGATACAACAGTGGTGCTTGATATGGGGTGTTGCGTATCCTTGAGTAATGTCATATTTCAAACTGGTAGCTGACAGGTATGTGCATCGCATCTTGCACCTGAAGCATCCTCCCTGGCTGGACTTGAGATCGGAATGATGAAATAGCTGCGAGTTTTTGCACAAGTATACATGCCGGGAGCCTTGTGCTATGGTTTAGACAACAAGTGCTTTTACCCTTAGACCACACATCTACTGCTGGTGAATACGGCTTATTCATTTCTTACTCATTGCTCAATTAAACAATTTTGTCAGAAGTGTGAATTTTTAACATTAAATAAATGACCACACTTTGTTTCTGTGATGCAAACCTTGTATTTCAAAAATGACCAATGAAGAGAAGGAAAAAAACCTTGCTGATATTTATTGGAAGCCAAAGTAAAAAGATTTTTGTAGCATTTCTATTGGTCAATTTATTATGACTGTCGCATTCCCCATTGCAAACCCAGAGTACCATCTCCCTGCTTTCATTTCTGTTTGGTTCTGGACTCTGACTTTTTATTACTACAACTCTGGTTTGCTCCATTGGTTTTCTTTGCTCTGGTTAGTTTTTTGACACAGACTGTTCATGATAACCCTTTTGCTTAAGCCTTTTAATTTAGATTTTCCTGATTGTACTCTACATGTGCTTCAATTCTATCCAGCCCTGACAACAATTTAAAGGTTTACTGAAGTAATTGGCCCATGTTAGTTATTTTTTATATCATCCATTTTCATACATCATCAACAAAAAAGCCCATGCCATAACAATGCCTACACCATGTTTGACAGATGATGTGGTATTGGGCTTCCTTTCCTTCACCATATTCTTCTATGGAAGCTTGTTCCAAACTGGTCAAGAACAAAGTCTTCCATTATTCAGTGTCATTATTCAGTGAGGTTTGCACCAACCTAATTTAGAGTGTTCTTGGGGTTTTCTTCATCAAAGCAAGAATTCTGTGAGCATCCACTTTAGTTGGCCGATATGTCATAAAGTCATAAAGTTCTCCAAATATCTTTCTCTCTTACAGGTTTCTTTTCTTTTATCCAAATGATGGCCCCCTTTGTATGCCTACAAATTGCAAATTTAACAGACCTTTTATCTCCCCATGAAATAAAGAGGGAACAGGCCCCACCTGGACAATCAACTACTTATCTGTCAATTTTTGATTTTCCATTTACTATGCAAGACCTTTCCTCATCTGTTGTAAACACAGCATTTAGCTTTCTGCCCTAAATCACGTAACTAAACTACCTCCCCCAAACAGACTGCTGCTTCACACCTTGGAAACGCTTCAGATGCTCTGTAGACTTTAGGAGCATGGATGGGGTGGTAATAAAACTCAACTCAAGCCTTTGTTGGCTAATGGCTGTCTCTGATTGAATCAAAGGCAAGCGAAGAGAAAGGCGCACAGGCAAGCTGAGAAGGTACATGTGTCTGCTCAGGGTCAGGCAGAAGGATTCTCCTTAATTGGCACCATTGAAAAGAAGGCCTCATCAGAGAGCTGAAGCATTATTTCCATAGAAACACCTCATCTGTTGCTATAGTATCGGCTGGGCTGAGAGTTTGTACCTGTGATGGGGAAAGAAACATTATTGTCTGCTGGGAGCCTGTGGAAGAAGAAGACGTTCTGAGCAGAACGAGCAGTGGAACACATAAATATATAAATAAATACACTAAAAAAAAAAAAAGAAAAGGATTAAGACACCAGCTCAGTCATTATTTTCCCCCAACATCAAGGGCATGTATCCTGCGTTTGTTGGAGTAAATGTCCAGGGAAAGATTCCTGCTAAATTTTGGAAGATGGAGCACCATCATTCCAGAGAACACAGCTCAACAGTGGCCGACTAGCCCATGCCTAGGTACATATATTTTTCTGCTACAAAGTCCTATTCTATACAGATGCTAGACAAACTGTGTGTGTGTATGTGTCTACAAATACTTGGACATATAGTGTATGTATATACGTATGTATAAAAAGAAATATACAAAAAATGGAAGAACATAAATTTAAGAGCTCAGTGATTCAAAGACACAAAATGAACCGAAAAAAGTTACAGACGCCCTCCAACATAAAGACTCAATTTCTTTCAGATGGGATTTTGATATGTCAAGGCATACATTCACAAATTTTTCAATGTCTCAATGTCATGAGGGCGAATCAAGACGCTTCAGCACAACTCAATTATTACATTTTTTTTTCTCCTCTAAAAAGTCTCAACTGCCTTTCAGCTTGACCCTGAAGATGGCAACGCTCAGCTCATGAGCTGCAGACAAAACAAGAGGAAAAAAAATCTAGTTGGCATGCCAACTTTTTTTTTAATGGAGCTACTATTTTCCAGGGCTGCCGAGGTTAACTGGCCTTAGCATGTTTCTCTCAAAGCTGACTAACTAAAACTAGATTTACACTGGATTTAGTGTGCGAGTAATCTATGGAAGTGTAGGCCTATGGAATGTTCCATGAATTCCTTCAGAGTTCTCTTTGCTTCTTGAGTCACATCTGAAAGGACAGCAGCCAAAATAAATAAGGGTAAAATGGAAATCAATATGTCATCATGAACTAATTAGAAACCAACAAAGCTGGAGGACTCGAAGAGAGATGTGATAGGTCAGGGAGCTGACAGGGGATAAAATGCCATTGTTATTCATGTCTATACAAATACTCCAAGTTGGTGAAGTGAAAAAAGCTTTTACTTACAGACAAAAACAGGAAGGCTCCTTTTGAGTTTGCCAAAAGGCATGTGGGAGACTCCCCAAATGTACAGAGGAAGGTGCTCTGGTCAGATGAGAGCAAAATGTAACTTTTCGGCCACCAAGGAAAATGCTATGTCTGGCACACATCTCATCACCCTAAGAACGTCCTCTCCACAGTGGAACATGGTGGCAGCATCGTGGTGTGGGGATGTTTTCAGCAACATGGACTGGGAAACTGGTCCAAGTTGAGGGGAAAATAGATGGTGCTAAATACATCTTTTGGGACTTTTCTGTTATTTTGTCCTATTTGTTGTTTGCTTCACCAAAAAAAAAAAATTCTTTTTAAAATATTTTTTTTCCACTTTATGTATTAATCCATCATGTAAAAATATGATAAAAAGACAAAGTTTTTGATATTTTTGATGTTATTTTGAGCTTAAAAGTTTTTTAACAGTCAAGCAAGTACATACATTAATTTAGAGCTCGGCTTGAATTAGTAAATTATTGTTTGGTTCTGTTTGTTTGTTTGTTTTCTTTTCTTTTTCTTTACCAATCAGAGCAACAAAAAACTGCCTTATTTTCCTATTAATTTTTTTCAATGATCATCAATGTTCACAATGATGTTTCTTATACTAGAAATCTAATTAACAGCTTTTTTATGATACTGGGTTAGTAATTGATAGGTTAATGCAATAATATCAGTGAAACAATTAATAGACAAAAGTACTTTCAATGTAAGAAATGTAACAGAACAGAACAAAAAAAAAACAAATTAGACACTGCACACTTTGTGTGAAGGCTTCCAAGCCACAAAACCTAAAAAAATAAAGGCTCTATGAAGAGTTCTTTGAGAGATGACATAAGAGATACATTTCTGGTTCCATGAAGTAAAAGATTCATTTCTGATAAAAGAGATTAATTTCTAACTCAAAAAGGACTCTTTGGCATATTTCTTACATATCAATTATGTAAATAAACTACAGTTTTGAAACATTACGTCATTAACAATGAAGAGCAGTTTTAAAGTTTTAAATTCTTTTGCCCAGACTGTTGAGGAAGTGCTCACTGCTGTCCAAAGGGCTTGAATAATCAGCTGGGTCAGACATTCCAAACAACACACACAAAAAAAAACAAAAAAACTCAAAAAAGAACAAAGATGACCAGTGAGATGACCAATTAGCTGAAATCTTCCAAGTTATTTTAGAGTGGATTCAGGACACAAACCTATTCTCAATATACAATGATGTGATTACTTTAGAGTTTGTAAAAGGCAAATTAAACAGTTCTCTATTGATGTTCCACCCAGTGAGTGCAGTCTCATTACATGGCTATTAAGATTCATTCAGAGACAGGGCTTAGAGTAATATCGAAGGGATTAGGCAATGGGATGTGTCACTATGCGCCACAGATAATCAACACACTGAGTCAATGAAAAAATTTGAGTCATTAGTGAAGGTGATCTGTGGAAGCTTTATTTGCCTTCATCTATTTGAATGTGCCAGTCATGTAGGCCTGATCACAGATCCCTTTTTGCGGAGAGGATATCTACAGTGTGAAAGCAAACCATCTCCAGTTTAGCAGCAGTTAACACACTTTTTCTTGACACTTTCATACGGTGGTAAGCTGCTAAAAACAACTCTGCAAGCAGAATGAGGCAAGCAAATCTGCAAATCTGTACTGTTGATTCACACCTCCTTTAAAGAGAAGAAAATGAATAGTCACAATCATCAAAAGGATTGCACGCTCAAAAATGGTGTGCAAACCATATTTTGTATTTGTGCCTGGGAGAAACCCTTCAGCACCTGGTCGCTTTCAGAACGGAGAGCTGAAGGAAAGAAGAAACAGTTTATGGTGTTTCATTAACAAGTACTTTGAATGATGTGTGCTGTAATAGAACTCTAATGAATGGTGGTCCAGCTTCAAATCAATAACCATGCAGGGCATTTCATATGAATCAGCCAAATCATCCTCCATGACACGGCAGTGATTCTTCATGAGAAACAAGCAATCAGTCCTAATCAGTCCTAATACCGTGCCAGTCGTGTTACTGTCATTTTGGCTACCAAGCCAGAGACAGGATAAACTGCACATTAATACAAAGCTAATAAAGAGGCTCTAGAATGCCTAATTCTAATTTCCTCAGCGTAGTGAAGAAGTAAGGGTCCTACATATGGAGGTGGCACACTAAGAACCTTAAACACTGTCTCCTCCTTAAAAAGCAAAAACAAAAAATAAACAGGCCAGTTCCAATATGTAACAGCCTTAACTGAATTAATTAATTCAATTCATTCCAAAAATGTTACAGACAGACAGAATTGCCACAATAGCTATGTTATTGGATAATATATTTTTCCAAAACTCAAATAAACAATATTATTGTTTATTATTGTTTATTATATCATTTTTACATAATCATCATACCACTGATATATTGATAATAATGATACAATTAGACTCTTTAAAATGTCAATGAACTTTAATTTAATAATTTTAGGGATATGTGATTTGTTTTGCCAATTCATACATATGGTTACTGCTGCTGTAGCCTCAAGTAACATGTCTTCATCTATCACAGTACACTCTGTGTACATGGAGGTATTGTTATTAATGTGTATTGGTCATTTCACACACAAAAGAACAGTGCGTCGGACCAAAATACTTGTGACTTTCATTTTAACAAAAACAAAATGCAAACAGGCAACACTGAGGCCACTGCAGTTGAGGTCAAATTCATATATGGCCTACGTAGCCCGTTAGCAATAGGTGTAATCAAAGCTGTTTAAACAGTAAAATGTGAGAACAAACTTTGGAAGAGCTGCACATCACCATCAGATGTAATACAGGGAATACAGGTTGCTATGCTAACCAGGCCTCACGTCTTTCCCTGTGCCAGTGTCCCCAAAAGCTCAGAGTGTAATGAAGCAGGCTAAAAGCTAAACCTTCCTCAAAAACTGACTACCTCAGTTGACTGCCAAACTGCATCTAAACTGCACAGGCTTATTGTGTTTTACTGTTAAGACTGAACCTAACCTGTACCCTAACCCGAACCCTAGCCGTGGCACTGCGGTTTTCTCAGCTCTTCTTCGAATACATGGCAAGCCGGGTTGTGTGTATTTACAAAACAGTGCTACCAGTTGACTGAATTATAAAATATGTATGACATATCTTCATATCTTTGTACAAATGTACAAATTCTTGTTGAGTGGGGAAATCCTAAAAGCTAATACAGTTACAATATTTTCATTTAGTGGGTTATAAATTGGCTTGTGGAAAAACATTTATATATATATATATATATATATATATATATATTTATTTATTTATTTATTTTTTTTTGAGTGCTTTCAGTATTTTCCACCCCACCCAAAGTCACACACTTATCAATAAAAAAGCAACAACCTTGCCTCAACCTTAGTACACAACCTTGCACCAAAAACAACAAATAAAATGTAGAATCACGGCCATTTTTTTCCACAGCACTGATTGATCTTTGTGGGAGGAGGTCTTGATGAGACCACCAAGAACAATAATTCCAGACAAACAATTAGAATCTATTACTCTAATTTACTTTTATGTCTTTCTTTTTCCGACTGCTCCTGAAAACCTTGTTCTTCTCTGTGCATCTGTTCTGGGAGAGCAGAGGGGAGGACGTCTACCGTGACAGAGTAAACAGCTCCCAAAGCATCACAGACGCTAAAACAGCATTACCTTCCCAAGCCCTGTGCTTAGTAAGCCGAGCAGAAACAAAAGAGATTGTCGACGATGCGAGAGGTGCCATCAGGCAGAGCAGCAGCTTCCTAATGTGTTTAACCTTTTAACCAGTAGACGTTGCAATTGTTTGGTGGAAGGACAGATATTTCCTTGTGGCTTGGATTAGATTATGTGCGCATAGTCATTCATTGATACATAACGTGCACTATATATTTATATATATATATATATATGTGTGTGTGTGTGTGTGTATGTATACTGTCATTGACACATTTCCTTGAAGGCAACTTTACTGGAAATAAAACTGAAGATTTTATTCTTTATAGTTTTACTGGTTTATTCTTCATGATATTTGGACAAAATGTAAAATAAAACTGCCAGATTAATTTTTTCAAAAACCTTTTGTCTGACAGCAGCAATATATTACACAGTGAGTTATGTAATAGATATTAATTACATTGAACCAATGACCATATCCACTGTTTTTTCAATGACCAAACAATTTTATTTATTTACGTTTTCTACTGTGCAGATATAACTATTGCACACTGCGGCAGAGGATAAGAGAAGGCATGAACTAACAGATTGTCTGACGTACAAAAGAGACCCAACAGCTACAATTGAGGACAATCAGTGAGCAGTGATGCCCTCTCTGAGTCTTTCAAAGAGAACGATCAGGTTTTCAATAGTCCATCATTTTTGCATTAGTACTCAAATAGTTGGGAACTGTTTTATGGCAACACAAAGAAGGCTTGGAAGGTCGGATCATAATGTATCCTCTGCCTGTGTACAAACAGCTCCTACACAGAGAACCAGCAGTGATCTGCACTATGAAGGATTATTTTGAAACAACAGTGTGGGAAGAACTGTGTGATCCAAATGAAGAGGACATTGACAGTCTCAATGCATCATGGAATATGCTAACTATGTGGAGAACACTGTCCCCACTAAGAGCATTTACTGTTTCTCCAAGAAGAAGCCATTAAAATATCCTGATGTTAAGGCTCTCCTAAAAGAGAAAATGAGGGCCCAATATGCTGCACCCAAAGGACCTAAATAGTTACAGGCCAGTGACGTCGACTTCTCATCTGAGAATACAGAGATCTGAGTCAGGACTTTGTACACTGGTGTCTGCAGAACCACCTCCTGATAAATGCGGGGAAGACCAAAGAACTGGTGGTGGGTTTCCACAGGTGTAAACACACCCAACCATCAGTGAACATCTAGGGAATAGACATTGAGCGAGTGGACTCCCTCAAGTACCTGGGTAATCACTTAAACAATGAACTGGACTGGTCAGTTAACACCACTGTACTTTACAAAAGAGGCCAGAGCAGACTCTACCTACGGAGGAAACTGAAGTAATTTGTACTGTAGGGAGCATTCCTGAGGATCTTCTTTGATACAGTGGTGGCATCTGCCATCTTTTATGTTGTGGCCTTCTGAGGCAGCAGTATTTCAATGGCAGACAGGAAGAGACTGAACAAAAACTCATAAAGAGGGCTGTTTCTGTCCTGGGAAGTTCTTTGGACCCAGTGCAGGTGGTGGGAGACAAGATTACTTCTCCCAGTACTTCTTCACTTCTCCCCACACAGCTCCCCAGAGCTTTTTGACTTTTATTATTTATAATGTTTACATTGTATATACTATATTGTTTATTTATCTGTTTGTACTGAGTGCCTCGCTATCCCTTTCCTGCTGTAACACGGACACATGACCAAGACAAGTAGAAGGTTGTGTGGATCAGACACAGATTCTCTTCATATAGACTAATAATCACTATAGCTAGACTATAGTTCTGTATTCTAGAGATTGGATACAAATGTGAGACATGAATACTCAAGTATTATTTAGGTCAGCTGAATTATTCAGGCCACCCCAACATATTCACTTAACAGTTAAAGATATAACCTAGGATGACTGGTCATGCTCCTCAATTGGGCAGGGTTTTACAATACCCACTGCTGTCCATGGTAAAGTGAAATAATTTGGCCTCCACAGTAAATGGGAGAAGGTTTTTAATTACAAGAAGCAGGAAAGAGGCAGCGAGGCGGAGTCAGAAATGATTTTTGCTGATCAAAATGTGGTTATTTCTGAAGGACTGCTGGCTAACCGTGACCCGTCACGACAGTCTCCAACTCAGGAGTGAGAGAGAAACACTTGGAAAGATTATTCACCACACACCAGATAATTCATGTCACTTAGTCCTGCCTGTGTAATTGCTCCGCATTGCTCAGGCATTTAAGCACAATAACCAGCATTTTGGCAAAGCCAAGCACTAAGCTTAGGTTATGATGTTAAGATAACAGCTTGCCAAAATGCAAAATATTACCAAGATTATATTATATATGGTCAGAAGCACCTTAAAGTGTGACACAATTATGAAATCCATGCTGCATGCTCAATGCTAATGTCTTTATTGGGGATGCCATTATGCATGTTCAATAGTGCTGTATTCATTAAATTCATAAAATGAAAATATGTTTTACAACAGAGTACCCACTGATAAGTGAAGGGCCCAAAACAATGTCCATAGTGTGCCAACAGGGAAGAGAAGATCTGGACACTTGGTTTACATGAGGGCGGAGCATCTGAACATAGTTGTAACATAATGTAAATTAACATAGTTTACAAGAAATACATAGGACTATACAACAAAAATGTGAATAACAAAAAATGTCCCCCCTCTTAAAGCCATTTCATGAAGAGTTCAGTTCTTTCAGGCCTAAAAAAAAGGGTGTGATTTTTAATGCAGTGCAACCTTCACTTTCTAACTTTTAAAACTATTTTTTCTATACTCCCTGTCTGTTCTGTGCTCTTTCGTCTTCCACGCAAGTGCTCATCAGCAAAGTAATCTTTTTGACCGTGAATAGACTAGAATAAACCTAGACAATCTTAAAGAAAAATGGCTGCATAAAGTGGCTTAAAGTACTCACCATCATAAAGTACGTCTCCGGCCAATCAGCTCTGCTCCACCATATATTTCATATATTTCTAGCCTCTGTATTTTTACAGTCAGCATCTAAACTGTTGTGTTCTTCTATGAAGAAGATAAGCTGTTTTGCTGCCATCTTGATGTTCAGCTATTAAGTTTCAACCATGACAAATTATTTCTGATTGTTTGGTCTAATTTTAAAACATTCAACATTGCAGATAATCAAGCAGGCTCCAATCAACAAGAACATTTGGAGGGGAGGACAAATATAGCTGTGTTTCTTTTTTCAAAAAGTACTTACAAATCTGTGTGAAAGGGCCTCCAGTTAAAGTAGAGTAAAAGATTTTGGGGAATAAAGGAATGAAGGAAAAATGCAGGGATATGTTAAATGCAGGTATGTGTAGTAGTAAAATTAAGCAGTAAAAAAAAAAAAAATAGTAATACTTTTATGAAGAAAATAACCAAAGGCAGAGATCACTATTGGCAATAAAATGGAAAACCATCTCCATTGTAAAAAAAAAAAAAGAAAGAAAAAAAAAGGGCTGATGTCACAAGCCATGCGTGATTCTGGTATGATTACTCTCCATACAATGAACTACACTGTCAAAAAAATGAATCTTGATTAATACAAGTTTCATGTTTACTGAAATAAATTGTGTCCCACCATTGAGGGTCACTCTCATTTTGCTTCCTTAGTGAGCAGATTAATATCCCTGAAGTTTAACTGACTTTAACTGACCCTTTATTTTGTACAGTGTTCATGCGCCATAACACATAATCTAGACACATACGAATACATGTAAGGGGTCTGAGTGGCGGTGCAGTCTAATGTGCTAGCATTATGAGCTGAGGATTGTAGGTTCAAATCCCAGGTAATGCTGCTTGCAATAGA
Organism: Acestrorhynchus altus; assembly: GCA_034509495.1. Lineage (NCBI taxonomy): Eukaryota > Metazoa > Chordata > Actinopteri > Characiformes > Acestrorhynchidae > Acestrorhynchus > Acestrorhynchus altus. The sequence continues at coordinate 8,648,743 of CM067519.1, read as the reverse complement.
TGGGTAGTTCTCTCCCTACATCACAACCAGAGTGATGCTGGCCGAAGCAGGTGTCTCTTTGTGATTGTATCGGAGCTGGGGTTCTGGCGCTTTCTTCAGAGCAGTGATGTATCGGAGGCATGAGCTTGTCATCACCGTCCCAGTGTTGAGAGCACTGAATGTGATGGGGTGCCAATTACCCAACCCCACTAAGCCTCTGCCCCATCACATATGATGATGACATTTAAACTGATGAAATTTGATTCTGCCCTACATTCATCACCCTTTGCAAATAGGCTTTCTTGTATTCTCCATAAAACTACATGCACACATATCAGTACAGTTAAACTCCTAATTACATGATATAAAATACCTTTTTGTCCATTTCATAAGTCATGCCAAAGCAAAGCATGACTGCAGGGAATCACACCAGGGTGGCAAACTGGATTAGATCATAGATTTAAACACTTTGCTTCAAATAGCTGGCATATGAGAATAAGACTGAATGCTCATACACAGACAAGCACACAGGAGCCAGTCCTGACACACACACCGCATTACACTCACTTGTCCGATGACATAGCGCGAAGGGAGAAGCACATCTGTCTCACCAAAGAAGCTGAGCTCTTCTCTCTCTCTCCTTCTTCATATCTTGTTCTGGCTTCCTCTCCCTATTAGCTCAAACTGCCAATTTTAGGTTCCCATTGCCACGGCTTACTGAGAATGCATGAGAAATAACTAATCTGCAGCTAAATATGAAAGAAAAATGAAGCAATTACAGGGTGTCTGTGAGGAGCCTCCTCCTAGCTTGAACACATGTGTTGCACACATCTCTAGGGAGGATAATACAGCCAGTTAAGTACAGTATTCTCCCTGGCTGTGTTCTGAATAGGGCATACACAATATCCAATTAGAGTTCACCGCACAGCAACTGCTAATAAATCATACGGCCAAAAATGAGCGGAAGAGAGAGAGAAAGAACCAAAGTCTTCTACAATTAAAGATGCTTCAATGTTATGCGAAAGAGTAACAAACCACAGCAGTCGTGCTTGTGGAGCCATTCACTTTCAACCCAGTTGTAGTCCTTGACCCAAGAGTCTACCTCACCCTCAGTGAACTGAAAGATCCAGATCAGTCACACTTACCTGCAGAGACAGAAAGGAAACAAAATCAGGAAACGTGTTACAGGACGAGTTTCCAGAATATGGGTTAAGACAGTAAAATCAGCCTTCCCAAAACTTTCCACCAGATTTATGAACGCTGCATGAACACCAGATCAGAATGTGCGTTAATGAATGCCATTGTTCAGGGCAGAATGCCAGGGCATGCATGCATGTTCCTTTACATCAAGTGAACAATTACCACAATCCACACCTATGGATTAGAAATGACCACCATAAAACAAAGCCCTTGGACAGAGAAGTCTCAGCGAGAATAAAGAAAGCTACAGAAAAGCTATACCAGCTATACACACTTTGAAATGAGGGTTCTTTAAGGATTATAAAGTGATTCCATATACTCGCAAAGAACACTCAGAGAACCATTTGCATGACTGAAGGTTACTTTGCATTGTTAAAGGGTTCTTCAGATGGATAGAGAATGCACTGTAGAATTGTCTGTGATTGCCTATCCCTGTCATACACTTACAAAGGAACACAACCCGCGACCGGACTGTTTTTGCTACATTTTTCAGCAGGTGTTGATTTGCACTTTGTTGGCAGTTACTTGACATTTTCTATCCTTCATAACTCAGGATCAGACTAACCTACAGACACAATGCACATAAACTACAAAACGTACCTTATTTAACCATTGTGGCCTTATCATGTGTGATCCTCCAGTAGAGACAGATAAAATTAAAGTGTTTCTAACTAATCTAAATCCCAGTTTAAATGCCAAAGAAGCCTTCCAGTGCATGTTTACTGCTCTGTCCACATGTACATGCACAACCTGAGGGGCAGTGCTACTGATGTCAGTGACCCAGATTTTTGGTTGTAGAGAAAGAAGCACAAAGTGTTCAAATTTCAGAATAAATGTCACAAGAACTGAAAATACTGATGCACACATAACAAAAGTAATAAAAAGTAGTAATGTATTTTATTATTTTTTTGGACTACTGTCCAAATAAAAAACTGACAAATATATATATAATAGTATAATTTAATAAATTTGATTGTCAATCTAATCATTACAAACAATTAATCAAAATTCTTCCATTATCAGCTAAAAACTCCCTGGATGATCAGTTTCCAATAGGACTTCTGAGATGTAAAATGTTTTAGTCCTTAAAAGCAAAAAAGAAGTTGCAAGAAAAAACTTCACATTCAAACATATAATTAAATCTCTTTTTTTTTCAATTTAAAAGAAGATATGATATGATTTCTTGAAAATAAAATCTAGCATGCATGACTCTTATAAATACTTTTTCGAATTCTTTGGCAAATATAAGTACATCAAACTTCAAAACATCCTTCAAAACTGGCCTAATTGGTTCTAAAGTGCAGGTAAGACAACATGTTCAGTGCCATTGGCCCTCATTTATCAACTTTTTAGTAAAGTTGTGTGTAAATGTTTTCGGAAACTAAACTGAACTAAACACTGATTTCCTTCGCTTTCACGTGCAAATGTTGATGAATGCCAATCGCTCATATATTGACAAGTGTGTTCACAACAGAGCTGAGTGACACCCCCAAATGCCCATAAAAGGCAAAACACACACAAACTAAACAAACAACAAAAGCTAAAGTGACACCAAAATGCAAAAAGAGGTGGAATTTTTTCAAGGCTGAATTTTGACTCTTTGGTGTTTTGAACATTTGGTGGTTTGATATTAAAATGGAGTCAGAAAAGAGAATTGCTTCTAATCGCCAGGAGGAGGCCAAACCACGACACAGCTTTTGAAAGTTAATGAGCTTGTGCAATCATTGGCAAACATCAATCTCAGATTCCAAAGCAGGTGGAAATGTATTCATTAGTTTATGATTACGATCATTTTGAGACTATTTAATCAATGATCTTTTCTTGGGAACAAATCACACACAAATTTATCCTGTTCATTGAGGTCCATTGTGTGTAAGAAAAAAGAAAAAAGGCTTGTATAGTGCAGTGCCACACCGTAATAGCCAAACAGGAGATAACCAGCAGAAAGAAGGTCCATTTTCCATAAAATTGACTTGTGTACAGCCTCAAACAAGTGTGGCCCTCTTAAAAAAAGCAGCCCACACTGCTCTGTATTGTAGTGTCTGAAATAACCATCAGCTAAAAGACTGTCAAAGTGAAAACCAATCACTTCCATTTGCTTGTATCCTGAGTGTACCCTGCCGCCAATCGCTGCACTAGCCATTTCATGTCGGCGGTTGTTTGCTTTAGTGCTTTTGTGTTATTCATCATTGTTTTGTCTCACCAGAACAAGCCGACGCATTGGAAACCAGAGCATAAACCTGGGGGTATTTTCAGAGAAGAAATCAATTTGTACAAAAGCACAGGTAAACCCAGGGTCCCTCCAATTCACACATATACAAACACACACACACACACACACACACACACACACACACACACACACACACACACACACACACACAGTGTAGTCTAAGCTAAGAGACAGATCTCTGTGAACTACTGCAAAATGAAAAGCACAGGTATTCTGCTCTCTGCGGGTTATCTGTGAGCCTGCTTGTGGCTCGTGAGGATGCTGTTTTTTGTTTCATAGCCAGTAGGTGCAGCAGCGCCAGGGCAGGATGTACGCTGACAGAAGCGCAAGTATGCTGTTTCGTCCAAAACGAATTCCTAACACCGCGGTAACTTTTTTTAAGTTCTTCTTTCTTAAATAAAAGGCTAAAAAAGTTATCAGAGCAAGTCTGACAAGGACAAGCATGGGTGTGCAGCACATTTTACAAAAGAACGGAAGGAAAAAGTTCATTCATATGGAGAAATTTGGTAGGCCGTTATGTGAATTGAGCATTAGGTGAATTGTGCATCCAAAAGTATTGGAACAGTGAGGCCAATCCCTTAGTTTTGCTGTAGTTTGACATTAAACAACAAATTTGAGACAAAAAGATCAATACTTCAAAAGTTAAACTTTTGCTTTCTTCTTTTATGATGCTTCTCCAGACTTTTCAATACAGATTCTATAAATCTGAAGTCTAGAGATGGACAAGGCCAGTTTAATTCCTTCCACTTCTTGCCCCTGATGAACTCCTCTGTAGATTTGTCGGTGTGTTTTGGGTCATTATCTTACTGTAGACATCCGTAGAGTTCACTGTACTGCTGACTTCATGTGTGACACTATCAATAAAGATTAATGAGCCAGTCCCAGAAGAATCTATGCAAGCCCAAGCCATGAAATTACATCTACTGTTTCACAGATGAGCTCATATGTTTGGGATCATGAGAAAATCCCTTCTTTCTCCTTTAGACTTTCAATCACATTGATAAAGGTTAATCTTTGTCTCATTAGCCCATAAAATGTCTGAGGCTTGCCTCTGTACTTCTTGGCAAATTCCAGCCTTCCTGTTCCTCTTGCTAATTAGTGTTTTGCATTTTCTGCATGTTTTGTTACAGCACAAAGTTTCTGTTATCAACTGCTGTTTGACATTTGTTACTTAGTACCACAGAGACAGTTCTTCTTAAGGACATTCAAAACAGCTGTACTAGCTATGGCCAGTATTTGTGCAATGGCTCTAACTATAAATGCACAATCTGCACAGGCAAAACCCATATCGGAAACTGAGTACGTGTTCAGATAAAAGGTGCTATCTTCTGAACTGTGCATCAGATCCAGTTTTAAATACCTCAATAATAAAAAAAAAAGATTGGCCTCACTGTTCCAATACTTTTTGAGGGGAGTGTATTTCTATGTTAGAGTGTATGTTCTCTAACCTACAGCAATGCCACAGTAATACTGCAAAGGCAACAAAGGATGATAAAATTATTGATTGCTGCATTGATTAACATTATTTAATTCACTAAATAATTATTACACATTCTTCTGTCTCTCTAACTTCTCCCCTTTTTAACTATGTTGATCAATGTACAGTTGGTTTCAAGCACCAGGCTAATGGTGCGTAGGTTCCTTCCCTGCTGCCAAAACAGTTCTGACCTATTGAGGCATGGAGTCCACAAGACCTGTGAAAGTGATCTGTGGTGTCTTGCAAGAAGTCTAACACAGTAGTAGATCATTTAACCTTAACAAACCGAGGCCAATTTTGTAGGATGTTAGTTTGACATACTTTTATTTGCCAATTTTGTTTTAACATATTTATAGGAGACAGTCTCACATCTCAGACTACTCAAATTTATATTCATGTGTAAATATCAACAGAATTATAGTTTCTTCAAAATAGCCACCCTTTGCTCTGATTACTGCTTTGCACACTCTTGGCATTCTTTCAATGGCTTGGCTATTTTGAAGAAACTAGAAAATAAAACATGTTTTCAGTTATTTCACCTTTTTTTGTTAAGTACATAACTCCACGTGTTCATTCATAGTTTTGATGCCTTCAGTGAGAATCTACAATGTAAATAGTCATGAAAATGCATTGAATGAGAAGGCCTGTACTGTCTCTTCATTTTCCTCTGTAACCCAATATCTGGGTCAGCCCAGCCCCCATTCACTGATCAGTCCGAGTCTGCATGCAAGCCAAACATATTCATTTAGAAATGAGTGAATTTTAGCCGTTGTTCAAGCTGGACTACTTGCTAATAATGTTACACGCTTTGTTTTAAATGTTGAATGAAACTGAGTTCCCTCATATGCTGCAATTGCAAGTGGCAGAATTTGTTAAATTATATGGGGTTATGACCAATAACCTTAAGACTATGTCAATGATCTCAAAGCCTGCAATGGTGATTCATGTCCACATTAGAGATGAAGCAGACTTAAGAAGGATCCTTCATAGGACAGATGGAAATGAGAACCCGCCCTCGGCTACAACATAAGCTTGTAGCTATAAAGTAAATGCAATTTCTTCAATGCATTAAAACAATAAAATCCATATCGCCCCCTGTGCCTCCTCTAGTGTACTGCAATCAATCAGACTAACTACATATATGAACATTACACAACATTATAAACTGCATTTGTTCACAATGTAAACGAGCTGTCAGCTTTTTTTTCCATAATTAATCATCTCTGTCTCTGAGTGCATTGAGTGTGTGCTTATGCATAGTGGCAGGCATGCTTCTCCCTCTCCTCTCTGTGCAGATCCTCTCTCCTCTTTCTGTAAAAGTGTGATTAATGCTGCCCAGTTTTCTCTTGTTATCACAATTACCTCCCCTCATCACAGTGATTACAGGGTAGAGTCCTCTCGCCCCATCAGCGCCTATTAAACAACCCACAGACACACACACACACGTACACACACAAACACCATGCCTTACTGTGACAGCTCCATGGCCCCTGCATGCCGGGGACGCTTCCCCGGAGCTTTGGGCTAAAAGCCTGCCTGAGCTGCACCTCGTCTGAGCCCTAATGCCTTTTTCCTTCAATATGTAACGACGCATTAAAGCTTCATGAGGCTGGCAGCTGCGCGGATCAGGCTGTGGCATGCCAGCCGGCAGGATGCCCCAGGAAGGACAGGCACATCTACAGAATGCATTTTTAATGGTTCCCCTAGCTCTCTGCCCTACACAGCCATGGCAGCAGAGAGAGAGAGAGAGAGAGAGAGAGAGAGAGAGAGAGAGAGAGGGAAGAACACCAGGCTTCAGGTGGACTGTGGATTTAAGGGCTAGCTGCTTTGCACTGAGAATAATTACTCTCATATATCTAGGCAAAGTTACGCACAGCTATGGGTGGGAGACTTCCTTATGAAATGTAACGTGCACTTATCGACCGAGTTCATTCCAGTCAAGATTTGCACTAGTAGAGCAATTTCATCACATGAAGAAGCATGAAATATTCAGCAGAAGCACTTTCTGCAGGTTTAGAATGTTCAGAGTGCTTTTTAAAGGCTGGGACCTGGGTGGGATCAGAGAAAGTGGAGCTTAAGCATGGCATGCTCGTCCTGGGAGGTTCCCAGGGTAAATGTGTGGGGGCATGGATCTGAGTGAAGAGCCTTAGGGGAGTAGTTGGAAGAGGTTTGAAGATACAAATCTACATGGATGTACACTTAAAAATAAAAGTGGCTAAGAATGGTTTGTAAAGTTTTTGATGAAAAATGGTTTGGTCAATTGAAGACAAAATAAGTTCTGCCAGTTCAATAGTTGGAAAAAATGCTGGACAAAACCACATTTGATGCTTGGCAAAATTAATCTACTAGTTTTGGAGCATTGCTGTGATGATTTGATTGGACTGAGTGACAAGAATGTTGGACAAGGATGTTGGATGATCATCACTCCACCTCCATCATCCCCAGATCCTCACCTCACCCGAAAAATTCTGGATGGAGTGCCATCATTCCAGTTCCGTAGTGCCACAGCTCAATGCCGATGCAATATATATCACTATAGCCCATGTTTGGCATTAGGTATAGTTTTTGTGGCAAAATAAACACAAAACTAGAATACACTACAGTTTGCCACACAATGTGTGGGGTGTTGGAGCCACATGGATGAACCAGGTAGCACTGTTTTGGAGCCACATGAGGAACACCCAAAGGTTATGTTAGGGAAAGGTCTGGGCAGTGGAGTGGGGATGTTTCTCTCTGTAAGGGAAGTTGCTCTTCATGCTCAAACTGAAAAGGCTTCTCCTGCTATTCTGTCTTCTTTAAAGGGCATCATCAGCTTTTTTGGCAAATAAGCTCCTGCTTCATGCAGATGCAGAGTCTGCTGTCATGTGAGCCATTCTATTTTTTCCAGCACATATTTGTTTTTATGCATATGTACATCATCTTTGTGATGTAGCCAAGAGAACTGTATTTTTCACATTTCCGAAACAGGAAAAGCACAGCAGTCTGTAAATAACTGAAGCACGTGGACCCAAATCCTAACTCAGTCTTAGTCATATATCCATTTGATATGGAAATATATGTTTTCATCGCTGTGAAAAAAAAACAACAACAACACAAATATAAACATAATGTTTTCATCCAGTGAAAACCATGTATCTCTAAATGGTGCCCATTACTGAATGCAGTCAGCAACTTTAAGGGCATTTTCACACCTGTAGTTTGTTTGCTTTGGTCCAAATCGTTAACTGTCATTAACGACTCATTAATCTTTTTTTTATTACGAACAATAGGAATAATGAACCTATACTATATGGACAAAATAGTTGGGACACCTGCTCATTCATTGTTTCTTCTAAAATCAAGGGTATCGGCTGCCGTTTCTCGCAGGTGCACATTTTTTTTGGGTTGAGTGCAGAGTGTGATTGAGAAAGGTGCTGATTGGACGTGCCCTAGAAAGGTGCTACATAAGGGTGACTTCATTCCTTCATCGCTCAAATATTTAAAATCGATTAATTATGCCTTATGCCTTCATTATTTACATGGTCTGTTTGACTACACTTATAATTAGCAATGAAATCCTTCATAAACTCACACTTAGTCTGCTTAGTCTAAGTGTTCTGCTCTTGAGGTGTGCTGTAAAGTTAATATGGTCACTGCAAGTGTCTTTTCATCTCTTGTCCATATGTTGGCAAACCTTGTGGGTAGAAAAGCCGCTGCCCTGTGTGGTACTGATCTCAATTTAGCAGTTAATGCTGTGTTTTTCAACCTGAAGGTAGTCTGTTCAATGTTACTCCCGGAATGAATTCAGTTTAACACGATGATTTACTCTGATTTTGCTAATTTAATTTAATTTTTTACTGAATTCCGTTTTTAGGCATCAATTCTGCAATTCTGTCCACATTCTCCAAATCACAGGCTCTATCTATTGAGTCTTTACCAGTGCAAATTGAGTTAGAGCTTGTATTGCTGGTGACAATTTAGGCTAAACTGTCTTGCCACAGTTTTCTTGCTTTCTTGTCTGCTGTACTATAATGGCCTACTTTACTGCATTACTGGACATGTGGAACAGCAGAGAAGAGCTACAGTGTGCCTCCACGTTATCACCTTCCTCCACGCGAGACACTGGCCCCAAGGTTTTTCCTTCTCAAGGATGAAAATGGTGTTGTTTGGGCACAAAGCAATCAGCGGAGCCTCTGAAGGAAGAGCGCGAAAGGTGGAACAATTACTGTAGGTGGTAGGAGCTCCGAGTGGCCAATTCATCACTGTTTGTCAGCAAACGTGAGAAAAGAAAGGGAGGAAAATGTTTCAGAGGCTTCTCCAGGCTCAGCGCTGCCTACTCCCCCTCCACGCTCCACCCAGCTGGATGTTTTAAGAGAGGTTAGCAGAGATGTGCTCTGATTGGTGGAGACAGATAATTAAGCTGTCACCCTGGGCCCTCACCATGGCATGCTGGGAGAATGACACAGCAGGACCTCCTCATTCCGCACTCACACAGTTGATGTGGCCTTTTCAGACTCTCTCTCGTTTCATGCTTCCTCTCTCTCTCTCTCTCTCTCTCTCTCTCTCTCTCTCTCTCTCTCTCTCTCTCTGCTGCCATGGCTGTGGAGGGCAGAGAGCGAGGGGCTTCCCTCCTCTGCTGGGGATAAGGACTACATCTATTATCTCTGGCACTAGGAAAAGAAACTGGGAAATACTGTGATATCCATGTGGACAAGGAGGGATGGTGTGATGATCTGATACCTTAACCATCATCTTAACAACTGGTAGTCTGGTTTGGTTGGCTACGCCAGGATACCGCATCGTTTATTGTGTAATCCATGTGTTGATTTGTGTTCTCCTCTAGATAGTGTAGATAGTGTTTATGTCTTTACTATACAATCGTGACAATAATTGACTAACAACTATAACCAGATGACCACCATTTTTTTTATAATTCACTGTCCAGTTTTTTCAGCTCCAATCACTACAAGCAGGGCCACTATGTTATTCTATAATTACTGACCGTGGTCCATCTCTTCTTTTTGCATACTTATTAGCCCCTTTCACCTTGTTCTTCAGGCAGCCAGCACTCCTCATTCCACAGAGCAGGTACTATTTAGGTGACTGGTTATTTTCAGCACTGTAGTGACACTGACATGGTGGTGGGGTGCATGAGTATGGGGTGTAAAGCAGCTGCCAACTGTGTGTTAGGACAATAGTGTTGCTGAATATGTAAACCACTCAGTGTGGCTGCTGGACTCAGAACAATCCACCAACCAGAAATATCCAGCCAAAAGTGTTCTGTGGGCAGCATTCTGTGAACACAGATGACCGACACAAACTGCGAGTCACTCCCCACCCAAATAATACCTGCTCTGTGGAGGTCCTGTGGGGTCTTGACCATGAAGGAACAGGGTGATAGGCTGTGGCTGAGGTGAGAGGTTATCATCCTGACTGCAGTCTGTAATTATAGAACTGCAGTGCTCCTGTATGGTCAGTGGAGCTGATAAAATGAACAGCGACTGTAGAAACAAGGAAGTGGTTATAATGCTATGTCTGTATGGTATGCACACTGTATCTATATATGTATCCCACACTATCTGCAGTGTATGTCTGTGCACTGTTTGCTCTTGTATACTCTGTCCTGTTGCTCTTGTGTGTTGAGTCTTAAGGGCCCGAAGAAAAAAACATCCTCTTTCTAATAAAGGAAAGACAATCACTAGACACTTTGAGTAAAGAGGAGAGTGTAGCTCTATATAGTTCAGAAATCATCTTAGTACTTCTAGAACTATGACCAAATTCCACTGGCAGTCATACATGTCCATGCACTAATAGTGCCTTGAGAGATGATGTGGTGTGCTTCGGAAAAATGGGCCCTTTATTCTCTATTCCAGGATAATCATGGTTTCAGATGTCAACTGTGGTACTACCCATATACCATGGTCATGACCACGTAAAGAACTGTTGGTTCAAAACTCACTTACAATGGAGGCCAATGTACAGGTGCAATACTTCTATTACTTCTATATATTGCATGTTTTTCTATATGATGCATATTTCAGTATAGGTCAAGTAAAGATTGCACAGGTCCAGATGGGGGCACAGAGACAGGTGTTCCTAAATGTAAACCATCCTATTGCACACATAAGGCTTATAGGTCAGCCATCTATCCTAACATATGCTAAAATTATATACAATGTAAAAGTACATACAATGGCAAGACATGGTATTTAACATTAGTGGCAAAGGAATGCTGGCAATCTTGAATGAGCACTAGGGTGACAGGAAAACAGAGAGGGGAGAGTTGGACTTGAAGGAAGTAGAAGTGAAGGACTTTGCTCTGAGCTGAAATCACAGCCCAGAAAATGGCTTCAGAAAAATAACTACCTTTTGTGTGAAGTGGCCCAGGGGCCATAATTTAAGGGTTGCCCTGGGCTGAACACACTAACATATAGCCCCCTGTGGAGCATTAAGTGTGTGTGTGTGTGTGTGTGTGTGTATGTGGGTGTTTGTGTGTGTGAGAGTGTAACAGACACATAAGCTTTCTTCTGTTCCATTCCTTGTCTTCCTTTTCCTTTCATCAGTCTGAAAGAACTGTTTGCTGACCACATTGTCTCACATGGACACAACGCCAAATGTGCTATTGAAAAGGAA
>CM067519.1:8532242-8632242 GCA_034509495.1 Acestrorhynchus altus | reverse complement strand
ATTTAATCAGCTGTAACACATGAAGACTTAGTGACATATGCATTAAAGCAACTAAACTGCCCATTAACTGAGCAATAAGCATCATGGCAAGCTAATAATCCTGTCCAGCCACTAGACTGGATAGTAAATTTACTTTTACATCAAACTCATTTCCCATTTCTTTTTAGTCCAGTCATGATGAAATTTTGACACAATGTAAAGGGCATATGCCATGTTCAATTTATTTCAAAAAGTTAAATTTGACAGAAACAAAGATACTAGACAGACAGATGGACAGGCATACAGATACAATGGAGCAAAACAGTATTTAGTCAACCACTGATTGTGCAAGTTATCCTATTTAGAAAGATGACATAAGTCTATAATTGTTGACCTGCATCAGGCTGGGAAGAGTGAATCTACAATATGCAAGCAGGTTAGTGTGAATACATCAACTGTGGGAGCAATAGCAACAAAAAATGGCCCCACGCAAGAGCTCATCCCATGGGGTCAAAATGGTCATTAGAACAGTGAGCAAAAGTCCCAGAACAACACAACGGGACCTGATGAATGACCTGCAGAGAGCTGGGACCAAAGTAGGAAAGGCAACCATCAGTAACACACTACTCAGAGAAGGACTCATATTCTGTAGTGCCAGGTGTGTCCCCCTGCTTAAGTCAGTACATGTTCAGGCCCTTCTGAAGTTTGTCAGAGAGCATATGGATGATCCAGAAGAGGACTAGAAGAATATCATGTGGTCAGAGGAAACCAAAATAGAACGTTTTGGTAAAAAAACTCAACTTGTCATGTTTGGAGGAAGAAGAATTGCATCCCAAGAACACCATACCTAATTTAAAGCATGGGGGTGGAAACATCATGCTTTGGGGCTGTTTTTCTGCAAAGGGGACAGGACGACTGATCCGTGTTTAGGGAAAAATGAACGGGGCCATGTATAGTGAGATTTTAAGTCTAAACCTCTTTCTGTCAGTGAGAGCATTGAAGATGGAATGTGGCTGGGTCTTCCAGCATGACAATGATCCCAAACACACCACTCGGGCAACGAAGGAGTGGCTCTGTAAAAAGCATTTTGTGGTCCTGGAGTGGCCTTGCCAGTCTCCAGACCTCAACCCCATAGCCCTCTTTCATTACCATCAAAGGTTATGTTACAAAGTATTGAGCTGAACTTTTGTTGTTGGCCAAATGCTTATTTTCCACTATAATTTACAAAAATAATTCTTTATAAATCCTACCATGTGATTTTCTGGATTTTTCTTTTCTCATTTTGTCTCTCATAGTTGAAGTGTACCAATAATGAAAACTATATACCTCTCTCATCTTTATAAGTAGGAGAACTTGCAGAATCAGTAGTTGACTAAAATGATTTTTGCCCTACTGTATGTGTAATTGTAACAGGATCTATATAGAATCTTATCTCTGTAGAATCCCTTTGCTTAATAACACTTTCTCTGGGTTCTGTATAGAACCATCAATTGAACTTGCTAAATAACCATTAAAGAACCCCAAAGCAGGAGATTACATGAATAATAAGTAATTATTTAATGTGTTTCATTGTGTTTGTTAAACCATATCCAAGCCACTCTTTAAAGAAGCCCAGTATCTCATGTGCTAGTTTATATTATTACTTTATAAAATTTAAATGAAATAAAAAATAAAAATAAAAAAAAATCACATAAACCCCATATTTCCCACTCCTGAAAAGCAACCATCCAACACACCTTACTGAAAGTGTTATTAATGTTGTGGAACATCCATCCATTTTCTGAACCACTTATTCCTGAATAGGGTCACGGGTGAGCCGGTGCCCAGCCGACAACTCTGAGTGCAAGGGCGGGAAACAACCCTAGACAGGGTGCTAAGCCATCGTAGGGCGCACGCACACACACATCCACACACTAAGGGCCACTTTAGAGTCACCAATTGACCTATCATGCATGTCTTTGGACTGTGGGGGAAACCAGAGTACCTGGAGGAAACCCACGCGAACAGGGGGAAAACATGCAAACTCCACACAGAAACTTCCCAGGTCGCCCCACCCGGGGATCGAACCCAGGTCCTTCTTGCTGTGAGGCTATCCACTGCGCCACCGTGCCGCCTGTTGTGGAACATATTATGTTTTATGAAACCTGATCTGTCAAATCTGATGCTCTGACAAGAGGAAGAAGATCGGAAGTGTTGAAAATCTGCCAAACACCAGCCCTCCAACAGAGACAATGGCTGAGCATCAGATGCATAAACTGTATACATGTGTAGTGCGCATTGTTCTGCATGCATACAATTTTGCAATTAACATCCTATTATGTTGTTTGACAGTTGTTATGTTGTTAAACAGGACCAACTGACCCCATCTTGGATCAAGAAGGCTTTTTAAGAGGGTTCAGTCACACAGACTACTCAACTGGTCAGTATTTCAAGAGGAATAATGACTAACATGACCTCTTCATTTAGATGTATTCCCTCACCATTATGGGAAAGACAATAGTAAACAAGGTTGAAAACCTCTTGGAAGCATGAATTCTGTGAGTGTGACGCTCATGTTTTCGTATTATACTGTATGTAATGAAATGAAAGAAGAGCTTGTTCCTCAAGTGAAAGACGGAAGATCTTTGGGAAGAATGGTGTTCCTTCCTTCCAGTTTTAAATCCACTAATTGCAATGCTAATTATATTGCTAATGCTAAAATATGCTCCTTGACAGCTAATCAGTGCCTTTGGTTATAATACTCTTCACTATAAAACTAGTCAAATTGATTATATTTAATCATGCCATCTTCCTCAGGATCAAATCAAAAGAAGATGTTCTGCCTTGTCGATTTTCTCCAGAAGGAAGCGCTGCTGTGCCATGTGTGCTGTGAGGCGGCAGCTGTGTTGTGAGTCCCTGCAGGGTTTATCAGCTTCAGCTGAGAATCGCTATCTGCTTCTCAAAGCTCCAAACTCAGAGTGAAAACAACCATTAAAGTCAAATGAGTGTTTTCACATGATGTCTTTCTCCATAATCTTGTAGTGAGAGGTGTTATATGAACAGATGGATTTGTTAATGGGTGGGGCTTCAACGTTTGCACTGTGACTGTCAGACTGAATCACATTTGCTTCTTTCACAATAATCTAAAAATACTAGTGCATCTCAAAAATGTTAATATCTTTAAAGGGCTACATTGTGATCACAATTTCATTCAAAAAGGTAAATTGTCACAATTTGTATTCATTATACGAAAAGTGTCATTTTAATCTCAAAAATATTTGAAATTAGAAATCACAGTATCAATTTTGAAACAAAAATGTTTGAGATATAACTCTTTAAATGTAATGAATATAAAATATATGAGTTACATTTATTTATTACATTTTCAAAAACCTTTTTCTCATTATTAACATTTTTTGATATGCACTAGTACATTTTGTTTCACCACTATTTACTACTTAATGTTTCTTGGTTGGTTATGTTTCTAGGACATAAACTTTTCCCGCTGGCAGTATTGTTGTGTTAAAGATCGATATTGGCTTTATGTGAATCAATATGAGATCAAAAAGACAAAGTGTGTGTGTGCATTTGCAGCAATGGGTGCAACTTAAAGTATGCATTCTTTAGATGGGGTGTCCACAAACATTTGGATCTAGTGTGAATATAATGTATACTAAACTTACTATTATTGCACATCAGTACTAATACATACAGGCCATATTTGTGACTCTGTGTGCTCTGTAATCATAACCCTTCCCATTGTACCAGTGCTTGTATGTACACTGATGCTCCCTCTTAGTGTAGGCGCTCAATTTAAAACAGCTGTCTTCAGCGATGACGGTGAGGAAGATGGATGAAGGTTAGCTCAAAGCTGTCCGGTAGCCAGAGAAAATGCAGGCAGTGTCCGAAAGCGCCTAGACAGCAGCTCTCAGCAACATGCTGGCCGGCTGACAGCTACCGGCTCGAGCTGGACACTACAACTGTACAGACACACAATAGCGCTCCCAGCCTAGCGGTCACTAGTGCTGGGTGCATGCCAATGCAGACTTACATGCTGTCTCCTTCTGCCTGAGCCTTGCACCTGTCTATAAACACTGCGCCTGCCTCTATTCACCTGTCCATCTCTGCACACTATAGGCACACTCTTCTACTACCTGTGGTACTCTCCTGTCTGTGAAATGAAGGTCTTGAAAGAAAGGGCTGTAAGGTACGTATTGAGAGAGAGAGAGAGAGAGAGAGAGAGAGAGAGAGAAAGATGGAGAAAAGCAAAGCACCAAAAATAAAATTCAATTCTTCACTCCCTGACTTCAAAGACTCATGGAACCAACGCATGGCTCACGGTGGAAACATACATATCAGTGCAAAAGAAGGAGCGACAAAAGAGAGCAACAACCCACAGGTATCTGTGTATATAGCACACAGGACGGGACCCCAATGCATCCCAAAAGTAATGGATGGCGCACCATTAATCCAGCGTCTACAGGTCTACTGGTTCATGTGTATCAGTTCCAGGGTCCTGGATTCTATTGCCAGGAGTTATTTACTAGGACTAGACAAGCTGTGTGTGCATTTGCACATCTGTGTGTCACTAATGGGTGCAATGGGAGTCCACAAACATTTGGACATGTAGTGTAAGTCACACCACTCAGCACTAGCTTTAGCACTTTAACTTAGTAATGATCAATTACCTGCTGCGGTAATGAGCAGCTACTGCAGACTTATTGCTGCTGCCAAGAGTGACCACTAAGCTCAAAATGAGAGAACCTTCAAAGATTCTTGTGTTGCACTGTGCTGTCCCTGTGCCAGGTCACAGACACACACAGACACACACACACACACACACACACACACACACACACACACACACACATAGCGGTCGCTTGGTTATGTGCAGCATTTGAGAGTGATATTCCCGCTGTGCTATTGCTGTTTTTCTTCATTAGGCAATTAAAACAGATTATGCTAATGGCTGAGTAAAAGAGTGTCATTATCAGCATGCTCAGTTAATAGCACTTTCTACAATGGCACCGCAGGCCACCTGTAGCCAAGGTTAAGGGCTACGCAAATGTTGCAACACGCTTTTATTTTATTTCCTGAGACAGTCAACGGTTGGGAAAGGTACACACAGTCACACACACACACACACACACACACACACACACACACACACTAAGGTACAGCCATTAAACCCGCATATCACATCAGAATTATATGATGAGAATAATGGGGAAGTGAGGCCATAGAGATGGGAAAAATGTAAAAATGTACATGTATATTCAGTATATCTGTGTTTCTGTTGAGCCTTTAAGCCCTAAAGTTCCACATATCAGCCAGTATTTCTATTCCGTCTTCTCAACCAATGAACAAGGTAAATATCAGTTCACATCAGTTCAGAAGGTCTCAGCAGGTGGAAGAGCCTTTTCTTAGAACGCCTCCCAGCTCTGGAATAGCCTTCCATATAATGTTTGTGACTCAGACCCAGTCTCAGTCTTCAAGTCTAGGCTGAAAACTTACTTGTTCAGTGTTGCATTTGGTAATTCATGTCTGCAGAGCCAGGGATTCATGGTAAACTGGGATGTTGTTGCTGCCATCTGACTCCTTCATGCAATTGTTCAGGTTTGTGATGGTGAAGCGGTTGGACGCAAGAGTTTCAGGATGCTCCCATGTTTATGTTACTTTCTGGTTCTCTCCTTAGTTCAGCTGTTACAGTCAGATTGGCTGGTGTCACTTGCCACATTCTGGTGATGTTCACATTCTCTGTTCTCTATAAATCTGAACATAAACTAGTTCATCT
Organism: Acestrorhynchus altus; assembly: GCA_034509495.1. Taxonomy (NCBI): domain Eukaryota; kingdom Metazoa; phylum Chordata; class Actinopteri; order Characiformes; family Acestrorhynchidae; genus Acestrorhynchus; species Acestrorhynchus altus. Next base: position 8,626,490 of record CM067519.1, on the reverse strand, counting down.
CTGTACCTTTTCAGAGTCAATGATGACCCACCGACCTGAGCTGATGAGAACCTTGAGCTCCTCTGCCCCATCTGAGAAGGACCCCGAGCTGCCCTGCTACAACTTCACATTGGTTTCCCACCTTCCGGCTACTGGACCTGGACTAGTTTCCCACCCTGCTGTGGACTAGTTGCTCACCCGCCATTAGCAACTATGTAGAAATTTACATAGACCCAAATTAATTGCTACTGTTACTATTATGTCCACCAGAGAACTAACTACTTTAGTATACCCAAGTAATAGAACTGTGACAACATCAGTTGTGAAGAGTGCCTATACAAACAAATTTTGAAATAATTTTTCAGGGGTTTGCATGTTCTCCCTGTGTTCGCGTGGGTTTCCTCCAGGTACTCTGCTTTCCCCCACAGTCCAAAGACATGCATGATAGGTGAATTGGTGACTCTAAAGTGGCCTTTAGTGTGTGGATGTGTGTGTGCATGTGTGTGCCCTACGATGGATTAGCGCCCTGTCTAGGGTTGTTTACCGCCCTTGCGCTCAGAGTTGCCGGCTGGGCACCGGCTCACCCGTGACCCTATTCAGGAATAAGCGGTTTGGAAAATGAATGAATGAATGAATGAATTTTTCAGGGGGCAGTGAGCACACATGCCCGAAGTGGTGGGCAGCCTTGCGCCTAGGGAGCAGCTGGGGAGTTCAGTGGTCAAGGGCACTTCCGTCATGTCCTGCCAGTTCAGTGATTCGAACCGGCGACCTTCCAGTCTCAAGGCTGCTTCCCTAACCACCTTATGTATGTAATGAATATTTCATAGCAGTTAATGAATCTATTATAGCAGTTATTGAATCCTTTGTAGCGCTGTTTCTCCATCTTGGTTCTGGAGTACCATGGTCCTATCTGGATATAATGGCACGTGTGTTAGATGGGACACATGTCCAGCACATAGCCATATGAATGTAAGAGGAACACTCAAACCCATTTATGTTTTCTGAGGTGATATTTCTTAATTTGTGAGTCACTGGTTTCTACCATCAACAGCTGCTAACTTGACGCTTAAATGTGCACATTATGATTCATTGTGCGATCATGCATATGACAGACATGGGTCACTTCCAAATATAAATATCAACTGACAAGGCTTATGCAGGCGATCTGAGGAACCACTGAGGGTGAGCAGAAAGGTCTGTGTTGTGAACTTAGGTGTAAAATCTTTAGGCACACAAACACACTCTGACATGAGCCGCTTAGGGATGAGCCTCGCTCACCCTGCTGGTGTGACTGGCTGATGCAGAACGGAGATGCAGAGTGTGTTGATGCGAGCATCCTCCGCTCTCTCAGATCCGCTTCTCCGCCAAACCCCCGGCATCAATGCAAAGGTCAGCCGGCTTGTTCTACCACTATTTATTCCACCCCGGATCAAGTTACCATGCGGCGCGCCTCTGTAGCCCCCGCGCCTCTCTCGGTCACACTCATATAAGCAGCTTATTTACAAGCGAAAAAAGACACGCCACTTTTCCCTCCCTTTTCATCTCGCCAGCCCCGGCGCGGTGAAGGAGCAGATATGAGGCGGTATCAGGAGGCCTTTCACCACGCATCTTCTTTATGTTAAAAGGGAGCATGGGGGGGGAGGAAAGGAGGGAGGAAAGCTGAAGGAGAGAAAGATGATTTTTACCATTATTCAGAAAGCTGGTGGTGAATAGACAGAGATGGCACTTTAAGGATGCTCCTGGCTCCCTTACAGGGACATGTGAAGGTCATGGAGCTTTACCGGAGGCTTCTCCTCTCAGAGGAAGAGAGCAAGAACCACACACAAGCTCTAGCATCAACATCCTCCCCCAGCCGATTCATTCCCTCTCTTTAATCTCGCTCGTCACAGACCAAGACCCCAATCTGCAGGGGTGAGGGGTTAATCAGGGTCATTTGCTTTAATAATTACAGCACTGCCCTTCTCCGACACACTAGCCCAGGTGTGGCATGGAAACCTGCACACACACAACGTAGACACACACAGCTTTGGAGTGTCTGACACAAACAGAGTGGCTCACAGATATGAAAAGTGTGTTTATCGTTAACTTTTTCCACACGTTTTGAATTGCGGTCTAATCTGATTCATCTCCCTTTATAGCATGACATTTGTGCAAGTCTGTTTGAAGACGAACTAAAGACATAAATCCTCTGGTGCCCAAAACTCATTTATCTACCAAATGATTCTGCACGGCTCTATCCAGATTGCCTAGTATGGTGGGCACTGATGAAGTAAGACAATGAGTCTACAGTGGTCCTGTGTGCTCTATTAGGTTTGTATCTCAGTAAGCATCTAGGTCAGACTCCATTGCTTCAAGCTGACTGGAAGTGTGTGGTTTCAGACACAGACAATATTAGTGGATGTAATACTGCTCTGATGAGGGGTACTGATGGAGTAAGACAATGAGGTATTGTTGTAATAAAGAAAGTAGAGCCGAGTCCAGCTCAAGACCAAGACTGGGACAAATCAAGTCCGAATCAAGACCAAGACCAGGAGCAGCTGACACCTAAACAAGACAGAGACCATCATATAAAAATAAAAGAAAAAGAGGGAAAATTATCTTGTAATTCATTTTAGGTCATTTTAGGAACTGTTAGCTCTTTGACAAGTGCAGCAGCCAAATAACATTCATATCAAGAATATAAATATTGATATCAGGATAAAAACACGAGATCAGCAAGACAAGGGCTGAAGTGATAACATTTATATCCAATTTTAATGTTTTTAAATAACGTTCTGTTTCAATCTTGCACACACCTTTTTTCTGCTCCCTCACCTCTCAGCTCCTCCTCTACTCTGCTCCCCACCGGTCCCATTTGCACTGTAACTCGAGCACTACAGCACTACAATGAGGTTATATGGCGATCAGCCATAACACTGTATAGGTTCCCCTCATATTGTCAAAACAGCTGACCCTCAAGGTGTGGACTCCACAAGACCTTCGAAGGTGCCCTGTGATATGTGGCAGCAAGACATTAGCACAAATCCAACTAATCCAGTAAGAAGTGAGGTGGGGCCTTCATAGCATCAAAGTATCAATGAACCTTGGGTACCAGTTCTCCAGTTGTCTTTACTTGGACTACTTTTGTTATTGTTACTGACCACTGCATTCACGGAACACCCCACAAGACCCACCTGAGGTTTTAAGGATGCTGTGAAGCGCTGGCCATCTCAATTTGGCCTGTCAACGTGGCTCAGATTATTGTGCTTTCCCACGTTTTCCTGCTTTCAGCACATCAACCTCAAGAGCTGCTGGTTAATACATCCCACCTCTTTACTGGAATCAGACCAATGTACTGTATATTCACTGTTTTTAATGTTTTGGCTAATTGGCGCATGCTCTATAACTTCTGCAGCAAATTACGATAGTGTTATGTCAGGTGATTCATACGGCATGTAGTCATTTAGGTCAGAGCGCCATGTCTTGAAACTAGAAACTAGGGCTCTGCAACACATCACCTGTTAACCGTTATGGAAATGAGGTACTGTTATCACATGGGATTGTAATATGCAAATATGAAATATTCTCTCCTCCAAATCACTGTACTTGTATTTGTTCGTATTGTTTGCTTTGACCACTGTGACTGATATTGCATTATACAGATTATTAGATATATTACTGATGTTTACTGAACCTTGACATACGTCACTTTAAAGGTAATAAATATAAAACATATCAGTTGACGTTTTTGAATCAAATTCTGAGCATCCGTTTGGCAATGCAGCAAAAAGAGTAAAGCAGCAGACTGATCAGAAGTCTGCACTGCAGACCCCTTTGTTTATGTATCAACATACTCTCGTGCAACTGCACATATGTGCACACACAGGCAAATGCAGCAACACGCACATGCCACACACATGCCACACACAAACACACGCTCACACATCACATCTTTACGCTGCTCTCCAATCTCATTACCACAGCGCACATCAGAGAGCCCACGGCAAATGAAATGTGGCAGCTCAACTATCTCTTTTCATTTGTCTAATTCATTACAGGAGTCAGGGGAGGACAAGTCACAATGGCATGACAATGCCTGACTGTACTGATCTCCAGCGCAGCTTCATGGGCACAGCAGCGGCAGGGGGCGCTAACAATGAGGCTGGCTCTGAAATAACCGAGGAAGATTTTGGTTTTTGGAGTATGTTCACATAGCAGTTACTGATTCTGTTCTCCAATACGGTCTGAATGGCTCGCATTTGTGTTTGCAAGAGACTCAGGAGTCAGTAATCACACAATTTTACAATCAATAATGAATCAACATTACTCTTACAATAAAAATATTCAAGGATTCAAGGAGACTTTATTGTCATTCTTTGGTCTGGAAGTCCAAAGGGAAGTGTCCTGGACTTTCTGACCAACCTGGACTTCCTGCAGTGCAGAGTCACCATTGCTGGGCCACAAAGTGATGGTCTTCTTTGTAGGTCTGGAGCATCTGAGTGGGGATGGTAGACAGGGATGAGCATAATGGAGAGGTAGGGTGGGGGGTGGCTCTGTATTCTTCTTGTATGTTGGTTTAAACATGGTCCAATGTGTTATTTCCCCGAGTTGGTACAGTGACGTATAAATAACAAATAATGGCTGACAATCCAGTTCCAAGTCGAAGAGTTAACCATGATTTTCAGAGCGCCACCTGGTGTGTCAGGCACTGTTTTACCAAAGTTCAGAGAAAAAGATAACGCTAATGAAAATGCACACATGCTGTAGAAACCCAATTACAGAACAATGACCTAAATATCAATCAAACAATCAATTTTGTCACAAAGCAGCTTTACAAAGATCTGGGTCCAAGCCTTAAATCAGCAGCCAGTGTGCAAACAGTGGCAAGGAAAAACTCCCTCAGTCTTAGAGGAAGAAACCTTGAGGGGAACCAAGGCTCAAGAGAGGAACCCATCGACACCGGAGAGCATAAATATGGCACAATACAGTGGTATGGAGAAGTAGGAAAGAAATGAAATGAAATAAAACAGAGCGAGAGAAGATAAAGATAGTTTTAATAAACTAGTTTCAATTAAACTAGGAATAAACAAGTTATTCCACATCAGTCTACAAACAACAACTAATAGCAATAACCGACTGGATTATAAGACATTAACCATAATTAAACGGTAATTTTAAGAAATTCTTCAATCTTATTTAAACTGTGGGGGCGGGGCTATTAATATAAACACAAATATTAAATTAGAATCACTATCAGCTAATACTCTTAAGAGATTCTGATCAGAGCAGTGCTAAATTACTTGATTGGGAAATCCCTACTAGTATTGTACAACTGTGTCTAGAATGGGTCTTTTATGGCTTAGATAAACAGTATTTTCTATGACTTAGAAAGCTGTATAGCATTAAGCATATTATAATAAGAAAATGATATGATATGATATAATAATAGCAAAGAAAAAATGAACCCAATGGTTCATGAATCTACAAAATCTTTCATAAATATTTTTTTTGAAACAAGCATCATTTGACATGAATGCTGTGTTTATCAATTTGATGGTCTAGCTGCAGCTGTAGCTCTCTTCAGCAATACAATAATACATCTAAAATACCTTGGTATCTCATTTATTAGACTTAAATCTGTATTGTATTATTAAATTATATTGCATTGTATAAATAACGAGGCATTCCTGAATATAAAATCATGTTTTTTTAGAAGTGACTCCACAGTACATATATATATATATATATATATATATATATATATATATATATATATATGATCATGGGAGAAGACATGCTCCTGACACTGAATGATGAAGACATTTGCACAAGAAACAAACATATGAAACCCACTCAGTCTGTTCCCATATAAATATTAGCTATATGTCCAGATATTTGTGGACTCCTCCTTGTAACGAATGCAAGCAACTTCTGTAAGGTGCACCCACTGCTCATGCAGATGTGCAAATGCACACACACACGGCTTGCCTGGTCTCTGTAGTGAAGTATTGCCAACATAATAGAATCCTCTAGAGCTACTAAACATCAATCTATTTTTTTTAATGAGCTGGGGAGTTGAGGATGAAGTTGAGTGGTGATCATCAGTAATTGCCTTATCACTGAATACAATAAAATCCTCACAGCAATTCTCCAACAATGAATGAGCAGGTGTCCCACTACTTTTGTCCATAGCGTATGTGTCCAAATCAGGATCCCATATGAGAGTAACTCAAATCTGCCTTGAAAAGCTTACAGTCAGTTTCAATCCTGTAAAGTGGAGTTAGCTTTGAAGAACAAGATAAAAAAGAGAAGATCTATATGGCCCAAGGGTCAGTCTAGCAGGTGCTGTCAGAATGGACAATACCCGTTTTCCAATTCTTCAACTTTTTTTTATGGCCATACATAGGTATGCATTGTTGGAAAATTAAATCATGCCTTTATCAGATCAGTAGTGAACCTGACTCTACCTGCTCCTAAGGCCTTATCACACCTCCTCTGGGTTTTCCAAGCTTGAACAAAAGGAGCAGACAGAAACTTCCAGTGCCCATAAAGGAGCAGTGTGAGCCACGGGGGACAGCTGTGAGTGCAGTATCGCTGACACCCCCTCACTTTACCCAAAGATCCAGACTCGCTCAGCTCAGCTCCAAGCACCCTCGGTGGGCCTATGACGCTGTCAGGCTGGCTGCGAGCACTCCTGAAGGACAGAGCCAGAGCCTCTCCAATAAACCAGGCAACACAAGGCAGAGGGAGAAGGTTTCCTGGTCTCAGGTACAGACTCCATCATGAGTTCTTCTATTTTTATTTTTTTTTTAACTCAATAAGCAGTACAACTTTAGCTCTTTTATGTTGTAACAATAGTTGCATGGAGTGCTGGAGCAGATGACACAGTAGACATGAGCTAGACAACAGACTGGGAAACCAGCAGGTGCAATGAACGGCTAAGACTAAGAGCCTGTGTTGTGATTAAAGAACGAACAATGTTCTGCACAAAACAAAAGCAGTTCTTCAGACCTGCATCATCAGTTCCAGTCTTGGAAGGTCAGGGTCCAGCAGTGCTTCAGTGAATTCTCTGTTCAGACATATCTAATTTGCCAGGTCCACTAGGTGTTAAAGCAAGACAAACACCGAATTGTGCTGGACACCGGCCCACCAGTATCACAATTGATGACGCTCAGTGTAGAGTGCTGCAAAACCGTTCTGGTCTAGTTGTTATCTCTACTTGGCAGGGCAGGAACAGGCCGTCAGTGCGTCCTGTCAGCTTGTGAGTTCAGACCTACAGCACTGTTCCATTCCAACATCCCAGTCACTGCTGAAGTGGCTCCAGTGCTCTGGAACACTTACAACTATACATCCAAGCCAGTAATTACCGAACAACCTTGCATGACCTCACTACGTCAACCTTAATTTATCTAATTTTTATCCAATTGATCTGACAGAATTGTTACTAGCGGTGTATTACAATATTACCCTGGTATTAGTGACCACTGTCATGTCGGATGCATTAGGAACATCAGCAGAAGGAAGTCATGCTCTTGGATGGCGATAAGAAGAAATTTTAAACTTTTTCCTGATGAAGCCTTTTTAAATGATCAAGCTTGAAGGGTCCTAATGTGGGGAGTTAGTGAATATAAGTACCTTGGAATATGTCTTCCTGTATAGAAACAAATCCTGCTTCCCAACACACACAAGAATAAAGACTGCTGTAGACACAATGTTACCCATGCTTGATTATGGTGATGTGATGTACAGATATGCATCAACAACTACACTGAAACCACTAGATTATGCATATCCCTCTGCATTAAGGTTCATTGCTGGTGGCCCCATAACACACACCACTGTCTACTGTATGAGCAGGTTGGGTGGTCTTCTCTAGCTGCACGTCGGGAAACACATTAATCTCTTTTTTATCTTTAAAGCACTCTCTGGTTGTATGCCAACATACATCACAAAAATGCTTATTGCAAATAACAGATTTTGCCAGACTTGCTCCAGTGACTGGATCATCCTTCAGGTTTTACTAAACTGGGAAAATGTGCTTTTAGCTACAGTGCACCAGTGAGCTGGAATTCACTGCAGGGAACTCTAAAGCTCAGCTCACGGGTGTCACTCAGTCATTTTAAACTCCTCCATACAGCTTGCCATTTTTCTTTTCAGTTTTCTTTTTTTTTTAAGATTTTAATATGTTTTAGCTGTCATTTATTACCTTTCTTTAACTGCTCCGTTAAGATTATTTTTATTTATTTATCTGTTGTTGTCTTATGATGTGTTCTTTTTATTGTACTTTTATTTTTATTTTTCTGATTTTCTTATAATATATTCATACCCGTTATATGTGTGTGTGTGTGTGTGTGTGTGTGTGTGTGTGTGTGTGTGTGTGTGTGTGTGTGTGCATGCATGTTATTAATATGCTGGGTCATTTCTTTTTTGTTTTTTATTCATTGACAATTCTTATTTTATGTATTAGCTTGGCTGCATTGTAAATCAGGGCCTCCCTCATTGATTGACTGACTGATTGATCAATTGATTGAATCCGTTAAGAACTCGTTTTCCAGCAGAGTTTGCTATTGAGAGTAAGAGAAGGTGATTATGTTTACCTTTCAAATGTGCCCACTTTGTGACCTAATGCATTAGGTGATACAACTTCTATCTAAAGGATTCCACCTCAGAAGTCGTTTTTTTTTTAAATTTGCTGATGTTCGGACTTGACCTCTGCCGGGCAGGCATGTGTGGCTGGTTTGAAGATATGGCTTGTTTATTGTGAAAGAAGCTCTTGGCAGCTATGGAAGTGTATGACTTTCATTTAGGATGTGTTATGATTTAGTTCCCCTTGAAAATGAAATGCCCCCTATTAGTGTTAATCTGCCGTCAGGGCCTGCTCCTCCATGTGCCTACTGCATCCCTCTGCAAGAATGTCGGCACGTTTAGCTTACACTGACATAAAAGTGCTGGGGTCTGGAGGAAGGGGGTCCGGTGTATGGACCTGAGGCGAGCACATAGAGCTGTAAATCTCAGCCCAGCGGAGCAAGAGGTCACATCTCCCGCCTTATTGCCTTCTCCAGAAGCCATTTTGTGGTGCTGTTTACTGGCGGCAGAGCTGTTTAGTTGTCTGCTGAAGAAAGCACTTTGAAAGCACAGCCTTTTAAAACAGGTATGGAACACCCTTACCGGTCATGCTGAAGGCCAGTATCAGCAGCACTAGGTTTAATGACGTTAGAGCGTGCTGAGCTAATATTTACACGGGGTGGCAGGGCAGTAAGTGCCAGCTGTGTGGGCCAAAGCCCTTGCTGTACTGTAAATGGAGGAGGATGGGGTAGGCATACTCCCCAATATTGAAAATCCTTCCTCTCATCTCCCTCAGTATAAATGATGAGACAGCAAACACATTCATCGAGCCGTGTCACTGATCTTATGAAAACAATAAAGGTTCTAATGAGTGCATTAACATCATTTGAGAACACCACTGAGTAATGTGCTAAGCTTGAGTTGTGTCGAGCTTCAGTTATAAATTCCCCTTTATCTTTATTAGTTGGAGCTAAAATCAATGCTACAGAGAAACGCAATTTAACCAGCCTCCAGGTGAAGACAGACACCAAATGATTAATGACAAGTGCACCAGAATGTGAAACAGCATGGCATGTTGAAATGGCACTTGGTAATTCTAGAATTCTCACGCTGTAAAAGTTTGGTAATGTGAACTTTATTAGTACACATGTTGGTGCCATCTCATTTCAAGGGTTCCCAATGTTCCAAGAACTCGTTGGATCATCCCGGGTTTTGGCTGTCAGTCCCGAATTAATTAAATAATTGACTGATTGATCCAACGACTCAAAACGTTCCAGATTCTAAGCGTTTTCAGATGTTAGCAATTCTAAAGGCCTAAACTACAGAAACTAATTTCAGCCTCATTCCTGTCTCCTGCAACTCTTCCCCCTACCTCCTCATATACCCTGACAGACCAAATGTCATGGGACATTTAATCCAGAAGGTTACGTGTTTGAGAATATGTCATAGAACGCATTAACCCCCCAAATCGTGACAGACTACCTTACATTTCATTGTCAGCACTGAATTTAGCCAATTAAGTTAATCAATCCAAACAGCATCCCAACTCACTGCCTTTCCCCAAATCATAAATTCTGACCTTGGCCAAAGACTCAACTACAGCACAGAAAGTATGCATTTCCTCTCTCTTGCACTAACCACAGCATGACCATCTTCTCCGCTGTGTCCCACCGCCCTGTTTCAGAATGAGTGACAGTGCCTGTTGCGTCAATTAAGAGAGATTGAAGAGATCAGAGTCGAGCGTGGAGATGGCTATGACTCTGAGCTAATGCAGAGATGAGTATCACAATTAACATGATTTGTACCGGGCAGCGCTACTTTCACCTTGAGAAATCGGTTCTGACAGGCCCTTGCACATGTAGAGATCAAGCACAGAAAAAGTGAAATAAGTGATGTAATTTATCCAACAGGGCTACGTTTGCTTGCTGACCTTTAAACGATAGATCTGTCTGATCCTCCGCCTCTCTGCCTCTGATCTATAAGCATCACGTGACTGCCTGCATGACTGGTCCAATTAGCTGTGCATCATTAATTTTTAATGGAAGTGAACACAGCGAGGTCACACAAAGTCACACCGGAAACAAGTTCCTTTTTTTTTATCCTTTCTTTTTATCTTCTTTTTTTTTTTTTCTTTTTTTTTTTTTTTTGAACCACAGCAACAACCTGCCACGCATATCCCTGTCCCGTACTTTTACAGCCCATAGACATCAATCATGTCCGGCAGCTTCAATTATCCACCAAATGGAAACCCATTTCTTTCATCATTTCTGATCTCCACCAGGGAATGAGGATTTCATGAAATGAGTGTTGAAGGTGCTAATCGAATATAGAACGAAGCCTATATGGTATGCAGCCTGCGTGCATTGCAAAGCCATCCAAGAAACCTAATTCCTGTGATGTAAGTTGGATTTTTTTTTTCCACCCAGAATATTTTCATTAAACCTGCTTTGCAGCTTCAACTGCAACCACATGGCTTTCGGTTCAGCTGTCAGCTCAGAAACAAGGCCACTCAAGTCACTCAAGACCCACTGGCCACACATGGTCTGGAGAACAGGCTGCAGAAAGAGTTAGGTAATGCTGTTCTTGTGTGACCCTGCCATGAGGATGCTGGGGTGTGTACAAAAACCAAACTATCACTGGCTCTTACAACAGAAAGCATTTAAGGGAATATTACAGTACTCAGATTAGACGCTGTCTGCATTTTGCTGGCTATTTTTGCAGCCTGAGCAAAAGAGCAGATTCATCCCTGCGATTCTCAGTTTCCTCCTCCCATATTTTTGATGTAGACATGCATTAAGATCCTGTGCCATTCCGACACACAGGCTGTGAGCAGAAATAATGGCCATTTTCTCAGGCTTCTGCTCCTGAGCACTGGGTATGTGTGCATATGTGTGTGTATGTGTGTGTGTGTGTGTGTGTCTGATGATAAAATAGGTCACGACAAGCGATCCCTTCAGCAGTTCTGACAGAATCTCTAATCAGACAAAGCAGTTTTTATATCATGTGCTGTGGACAATGTCTATAATTAGAGTACAGCCACACTGCTGCTGCGCGTCTTGGTCTCACAGACATGGCCCTAAATGAGGAGGGTCACTGCGGCGTCTACAGAAAGGGCATCACTGTCTGGGCAGCTGTTATGAAGCCAAAGAGTGCATCTGACATGCTGCTATCTTTAATCAGACAACAGCACTGATAAACATCTGATTAAGTGGGATGTGCATCAACCCCCCCCCCCCCCCACACACACACACACACACACAGGCACACACACAAACACACACATATCCACACACATAGGAGCGTAGGAGTTTACATACATGTGTCTAATTCAAAACAATTATAAATCTGTGGAAATTTCATATTTCATAACTCGATCTGATTTGATGAATTAAAGATACTTGGAACATTTTAGTGCCAAAAGGAACGATTTAGTCAGGACTGTAAATTGGAGACAATAATACCCAAATGATCTCAGTAGATTTATTTGATAAATTAAAAAATGAGACAAAAAAAATACAACCATTTCATTTAACACCATACAAAAGGCAATTCTGACTCCTGTTTGTGATTGTCTGAAAAGTATTTTATGACACATCTCGTCTAACATCAGTGATAGTAGAGTTGCTAGTGAGCTCGTCCAATGAGATCGCTAACCACTGTACCAACACTGATTTAACAATGTTGTGCAAGATTGCTAATCACTGTACTATCACTGCTTTAGGGATGCAGGACTAGAAAGGTAATCACTGTACTAGCACTGATTTATTCATGTTAGTCATGGATGAAATCACTTGCCCTTTGATCAAATCCAGAGGTAAAACAGACCCACTTTGCCCAACAAAGAGAGCTTGACGCACGTTAAGTAACAGATTTACAATCATCACTGAATCCTGTTGATCATATCTCCAGATAGAACTGAGATAAACACCCATTAACACATTCTTCAGGTAAACGTTTCACAGTCAATTATAGACTGTCTTTCCAACTTCTCTGCGGGACTTTTAATCTCCCATTGATGATTTGGTGGGTTTTATTCTGTGCTTAAATGGGATGTTTTTGACTCCTAGTTCACAGATTCCTTTGTTCCCCATTCGTTTGGAGAATTCAGTCTGTTTAGTCATTCTTACGAATCCTAGGTTTGTTTGTTAGTAAGTCTGGAGAAACGCTCACTCCAAACTTTCTTGTTGACCAGATTTGGTCATCTAGGGGGTGCACTAGGGATGTAATGGTACAAACGGTCATGATTCAGTGCACAGAGTTGAATCTGAAGAATACATGGCATGTGATGGGTTATGGATGAAGTGTTCACATGGTGAACTAAATTTGAGCCAAGCATGAGTTCCACCCAGAAACCTTAAGAATAAGATCCATTAAAAGGAAAAAGGAGTAGATTTAGGAGTATCTCTTTGGAGACTGCAGTTGTCTCTCCTGCAACCCCCAAAATGCTCTCTGTTGAGAGCATCCTTCTGTGGAGAACATCCTGACAGGCTGCATCACCACCTGGTGTGGGAACTGCACCGCTCTCAAGAGTAAAACTCTGCAGAGAGCGGTGCATATCGCCCAGAATATCACTGGGGTTCAGCTCCCAAACCTTCTGAAATTATACATCAGCTGCTGTCTGAGGAAGACCAGGAGGATTATAAAGGACTCTACCCACCCAAGTCACTGCACACTAGCTTAGTTGCTTAGCTGTAGGAGTTACAGAAGCATGAGGACCAGAACCACGCAGTTCTGAGACAGCTTCTTCCCACAGGCCAGGAGGCTGCTAAACAGTCAGTGGCCCAGTGTTCCAGTCCACAGCCAGTCACAACCCATCTCACCTGTCTCATCACACCATCATGCCTTCACACCACATGAACTATTCCTGCATTTGCACTTTATGCACCTGCACTCACTTTTGGGGCTGTACCAGCTGCTCAGTTACACTAAACCCACCAAACACTTTCTCCCACTGCACCCAACACAGACTATCTCCCAATTAGCACCTCATGCTACAGCTACATTGAATTCTACACCCAGTGCTAAATAGAATGCAAACATCCATTTTATAGTTTCTTTATACACTGTACTTCTGCAATAAAAAAAAAGAATTTATATATCTCTTTTACTGCTGTGAGGGACTTGCACCTAAGCTTTTCACTCACCCTGACACATGTGTAATGTGATGTGACAATAGACTTCATTTGATTTGGCTCACATAAGTTTGATTCATTTCTTTATTGTTGAACCTTTTTGATCAATGTATAAACATATAAATAAAGATTATGATGTTTTCTCACCTTCTTTAAATCCTGAAATCATGCCGGAAAGGACACTGGTTGTATGTCCGCATTACTGGACAGCTGTATGGCAGCTATGTGTACAGAAACCTGGAATATGGATATATATATATGGATATCATGTTCAAAACATTCATCTTAAGATCAACTACATCCATTTTTGTTTATATGTAATAATAATAATAATAATAATAATAATAATAATAATAATAATAATAATAATAATAATTTTTAAATACTAAAATATTTTAATAAAATACATATGACAGTGACATTCAATTCTGACGTTCCTACTTTAAGGCAGCTGATTTCCCATCATCAGATGTATGCATTTTGCATCCATCCCTGTCAGTTTAATATCTGCATGAAACTGAAATCCACACCAAAGTGCTGCATAAGCTGTTGGTTTGCAGAAGCATGAGAAATTATGGGGTATGGCTAGGGACTTTATCACGGTCTGGCTGTCCATCCATCACAGGACCGCTCTAAACAGATTCACTGCTTTAACAACCGGAGCCAGATAACAGGAGCAGTGGATTCCAGAGATAGCAGACTTTTCTTGTGCACACTGAGATATCCATGACAAAAAATGGAGCATTCCTGTATCGAGCTTCAAAACAATGACTGTATGACTCATCAGGGCAGGACTATACAGACGTAACTCCACCAGGATGTCTTCTGCTTGTGTTGCTACAGGAGTTGAGTACTATTACTAAGAATTGAAATGCAGAGAAAAAGGGATACATCATTTGGGTTTGGATTATATGGTTATCATTGGCAGTGTATGTGATAAAACCGATCATATTGGGGCCATCATGTCAGATTTGATGCTTTAGATCCTGGGTTTTTTCTCATTATAGGTTTTGTTAAAACTCGTATAACAAAAAAGGACTTGATGTCTTAAAGAATCAATGAGAGATTGCTGGGTTCGATCTTCCTCTGTTTTAGAACTTTCTTATGTAGTGACATGAGGCACCATACTACTGCTAAGGAAAGGTGAGAGAGAGGAAAGGTGCTGTTTCAAACTCCTTACCCAGTACAAAATGTGGGGCAGGGGCAAAAAAAGAAACAGTGCTTATTCCTCCCCTAACATTAAACTGCTATAGTGTCCTTGAGCAAAGAAACTGTCATGAACTACACTACCCAGAATGCCATTTGTGACCCGATCCCCTCCTCAGAGGGTGACATGATCAGGTCACAATCACCAGAGTACTGACACCTATGTTTCCCTTTATATATACTGTTTTTTCACCAGGTGTCTTTGCCAAGTATTAGCCCTTTGTTGCTATACTCAGCCTTCTATATGTTATTCTGGTTCTTGTGATTCTCAACCCTTTTTTCTGTAAGACTACGTTGAGACTTTATCCTGCGCGTGCCTCGCCTCCATCCCTTCCTGACAGAAACTCCCAATTTGTCCATGGGTGCTGGGTTCACTAGATTGTGTGTCCACTGCCATGAATGGGTTACACGTGGAGATTGAAATCCACTGTCCTGTTGTGCCATTGCTGTAAAGCATGTTTCTAATTTTCTGAATGACCATGTATGTAAGTATTGTGATGGGTCTGAGGTTTCCTCATTTCGGGTTTCAAATAACAAGTTAGTGGTTTGTTATGTGTCAAAAAGCTGTTGTGTGATTCCTTATGTCTCAAAAAACAGCTGCTGATCTGTTATGCTTCAAAAGACCGGTTAGCGAGAGTTTTCAGGCTATGATCTAAAGGCTTATTTACTCTAAAGCAGTGGGCTATTCTCTTTCGGGGGGAAACCTGCACACTTTTGTTATTGCATTTTGCAGCTGAGTTATTGCTCTGAGTAGCTTGTGTGCTATTGTTTTTTTTTTTTTTTTCATCGGTATATGTTTGGCCAGTATGTACCGTGGTTGTGTTTGGTCTGTGTATTATAGCTGTGTATTGGTCTTTGTGTTTTTGATGTGTGTGAGTGTATGGCTAGGTAGCCTCTGAGTGTGTGTGTGTGTGTGTGTGTGTGCGTGTGTGTGTGTGTGTGTGTGTGCGTGCGTGTGTGTGTCTGGATGCTTCTGAAAGCAGCTTCTGCCCTGCTGTGCAACTCAGGGTTGAAGCACCTGATTCCTAATCCACATCAAACATCCAAGGAGGAAGGCCTAGCAGCTCAGCACTAAGCTCAGTGAAAACCTGTCTTTCTTCCAGCTCGCAATCCTAGGAAGGCCTGCCAAGGAGGTGCAGGGAGTGGCACTAGGGCCATACTGACAGAATTTGTCTCAAGTCAAAGATAAGAAACAGGCAGCAAAGTTTGACATAACCGAGGGAGAACGGCGTCTCATTTTGCTATGAAAAGAAAACGAATATCAACACAGTTAATGAATATTCTACATCCTAACTCGAGTCATTGGGCGCAAGGCAAGAATATCCCCTGGCACCAGTCTATCAACACCCACCACCCCCAACTCCTACACACACACACACACATACACACACATACACACACACACACACACACACACACACACACACACACACACACACACACTCCTGGGGCAATTTAGCATGGCCACCTGCCACATGCATTTGTGGGAGAAAACCAGAGTACCCTGAGGGAACCTGCACGGACACAGGGAGAACACACCAGAGACAGAACTCCTCATAGACAACAGCCACAGCAGGTATCAAACCCACAACCATATGCCCCTAGAGCTGTGTGTCACATGCACCACCTGTGGCACCGTGGTAGTATCATTGTAGTAAAGAATAATACTGTACTGTACATTTGCCACGCCTAGGAAAAGCATGGTCCTGCATCAAAGAAAAAAAATCACGTGTCTCCAGACTATGGACTGACAGCATACACACAGGAATCAGGACATGGTTCTTCCCTCTCAGATAGAGTTATTGTAACTCAATCTACAATGACCCAAGCATCTGTCCAGAGGCCTCAGACATGCAAGAGGACAGCCAATATGACAGCCAGGCAACCTGGGCAACACAAGAACCCCCCCTCCCCACCCTTAATTAAGGATATCGCTATAACATGGGACAGATGTCAGCCTGCTCACACACAGAGAACTCAATCAATTACCAGGCAGCGCCACCCGCCACTGAACATCATCAATTTCCTATTATGACATGCCACATTGCTGTCAATCAAAAACAGATTGCCTCCTGGAATCAGGTACCTTGGCACAGGCACACCTTTCATTTCATCGCCCGTTCTGTCGGATTGCTCAACTTCGACAATATCCTTCTCCCGTATCCTTTTACCTGCCTGTATCTGGGTGTCATCAGTAATTGAAACTGCATTACAAGGCAGGACCCCACCCCTCCCCTGCTCCTCCAACCTATGTGGCCTCTGCTTCCCCAGCCACCCCACGTAAGCACTTGGCTGAGTTATTGCACTGGAATCCCTGGGGACCGTTTCAAATGAAAGCTCTGTATCTTTCTATGTCACAGCAAACCGGGAGCAGATTTTTTGCTCCACGCCACAAACTTGAGCAACAGGGGCAGTGGAGCCGCAACTAACCATCACTCTTTCTCTCCAGCTTCTACTCCTGGGGGACCTAGCCCTGTTGCCTTAGGCCAAGGCAATCTCCCTTGCCTGGCTTAAACCTAATCCACGACTGAGATGCAAACCAATATGTTTATTAGCAGTTAGTTAACTTTGTTAACTGCTTAATTTTGGGATACTCATTTCCTTAACACTGATGATGGCACACCATCTCTACTAGATGTTTTAATGGTCAAGGGGACTCAAACTAAACTGGTAGACTAACTTTCTTAACCTTCTCTGTATATATTTCAAAAATTAAGTACATTATGAAGCTGGAACCAGCTGCCACATATTTAATCCCATGCTAAAAGCAATTATTTTGTCCTAGTGCCATCTAGAATTACCATACCCTTCACCCACAGTGGTTCAGGACCCAAAAGCTCACAACTGTTTGAGTTCAACATCAGATTCAACATCTGGAAGGAGCGCACTTTGTCTCTGGTGCTCATGGAGGCTTATTCTGAGAGTTCTCTCCTTCGATGGGTGGGAAACAAAGGCGGGATTGGGGCATCTTAAAGAGACACACTCTGTCAGCATGGCAGGCGTGAAGAGCTGTCATTAGCTCTTAATACACGGCATCATTTACAGACAGCCATAAACAGTGCTGCCTAATCAAATGGAAATGAGGGCTTCCTGTGGAGGCCAGTGTCATGCTGACAGTGACAAGGGGAAATTTTGAGGAGCGATACCCAGGAGGCTCAGTGTGTCACCATATTCTCCCTCTGTAATTAAGAAATCAGCCCATCCACATACTGCTCTTTGAAATAATCTCATGGGACGGAGAAATGAAGATTAATCACTGTGGCAAATCAATGATGCCTCAAATGCATTCCTAAGTTTAACTTTGATGTATCAGATCAGTATGCACGGCTCGCCACAAAGAAAAATACAAAAAAAAACAAAAGCAGGTACCTGTTTTTACTTTTGTAAAAAAATATGGCTCGTGACAACAGAGGTGCTTTGATTCACTCCTAAATCAATATGCTCAGTCACCACTGCACTAATGAGGGGTAATGGATCTTCCACTGAAATGTGTCTGTGCAAAATACAAAGTTATTCTGTGCACAGACCTGGATTCACACAGTTTTCTATTAACAGAACTACATCCCTGACTCTCACTGATAGCGCCCGACTACAGTGCTTGGCAGCGATCAGGCAGGTAACGGCCTCATTTCTATGAGCAGGTACTATT
Organism: Acestrorhynchus altus; assembly: GCA_034509495.1. Classification (NCBI taxonomy): domain Eukaryota; kingdom Metazoa; phylum Chordata; class Actinopteri; order Characiformes; family Acestrorhynchidae; genus Acestrorhynchus; species Acestrorhynchus altus. The sequence goes on along the minus strand of CM067519.1, from coordinate 8,607,980 downwards.
ACCCTACAAACAGCAGCTAGGCATGAGATTGTAGGGGCTTTATGACACTGCCAGGCAGGGGACGGGACCTAAAGAAATGCCCTGATTAAATCTAATAGAGGAGCTTAGGATTTATCCACTTAGACCCCCCAACTCCCTCCCAATTCCAGCCAATAAGAAGCCCTAACACAAAAGCTGTCTTCAGGGGCAGACAAAGAAACAAAATTATTCTCCCCTGACACAATAAGATGAAGACTCTGTAGTAAATAACAGGCATCAGACATCTCTGTCTCTCTCTCTTTCTCTCTTTCTCTCTCTCTCTCTCTCTCTCTCTCTCTCTCTCTCTCTCTCTCTATCTATCTCTCTCTCTCTCTCTCTCTCTCTCTCTCTCTCTCTCTCTCTCTCTGCTGTCTTATTTTCGTTCTTTTTCTCGCTTTTTCTGTCTCCCTGTCAATGGACTATACTTGTAAGCCTTGTCATTGTATCTCGGAAAAATAAAAGAAATTGAAATAAATAACATGTTACAAAGAGTGAGAGTCAGAAACAGAAAAAAATATATAGTTTCCAATGACACTGTCCAATTTTAATGTAATTACCACAACTTGTGCACCATAGAAACATAAATTGTTCACTATTATTAATTAAAGATAACAGTGCAATATCTGACAGCAACAGATAGTCTCAAGAATCTCAAATCAGCACTACATTTTAGAAAGGATTCACCAAAATGGTACAAAATACACTGGTAAACAAGATTATTGAGTGGTCCTTGGCTTGGTACAAGCAGTTCTAACATCTTCCTCTTTAAAGTACATTAAATCAGTATATTAAGAAAGAAAACAAACCTAGATTTAAGTATATAGCATTTCTAAATGTTTTACCCCAATTTTCTCTTCTTTCTATTTTCTTTTTTCCCCCAATCACATGCTCCCGACACTAGGGGGAAGAGGACAAGAGAGCTGGAAGAGGACAAGCACATGCTTGCACCAAGACATGTGACATCTCTACTGGCACTTTTGCATTTGCATCTTTGTCAGACATCCATCACGCTTGGATCCCTGGTTCTGATGCAATAGCTGACAGACACCTGTGTCGACCAGAAACACACTGAGTGTCTGAGGGTGCCATCTACCCACCCAGTGGGACCCTCTAGACTACTGATGCCGATGGCAAGCAGCATGATCTGGGATAAAACCTTGCGATCCTTGGATCAAAGTGGTAGCACCTTATACCTGAGCAACTCGTGGGCTGAATAATTGTACGTTTTGTGATGTAATTAGTTAGTTAAGTGAGTCTAGCTGCTATATTAGTGGGTTTTGTGATGTAATTAGTAGGTTAACTGATTTTTCCTGCTATATTATTGAGTAAAGTAACTTAGCAGCTATATTAGGTATTTTATGGCTCAGAATTACACTAAATGTACTGCCAAACAGTTTGTCTTTCCTGTGCGGCCCACAAGAAACAGACCATGTTCGTTTATTTTACTATGTTTGAGATTGTAGGGCAGTACAGATATCAAAATGGCATGATTTTTTTTCTGTCCCTTTCAAGAATGACATCATTATGGTTCTTTCCCAGACAGTGACCATATACTGGTCTGCTGGCTTGATAAGTTTGACAACCCGCTGACTGTTTGCCACTGCTGGTCCACCCTCTGACCACCCAAATATTCTCTAGCAAACAAAGTCGAAGTAGTTTCCAATCCCCTTAAAGCATATTTTAAATGCATAGAGACTCAAAAAGATAAACTTTTTTTTCTAAAGATAAACTAAGATATAAATATTAAGATAGAAATATTACAAACATCTGTGAGGAAAAATAATGACTGGGACCAATATAAAACTTTCTTTTTATGTTGTTGCTACTGTGCTTGATTAAAATGACTGAATAAACTAATTTACAGCAGACATGAAAGAAAGATAAATGAATAAATGGGACTCTAATTGGAAAATGAGGGATAAAAAAGTAGCATTTTGCAGTAGTCTGTCAGACTGCTGAGAAATGCCAAGCAAAATTCCAGTGGACCGCTTATTTTACCATCAGTGGACCAACCGTGGTCCACTATAATCTTGCTGTCAATGTTTGTGTAGTATTGAAAACATGGTAGCACACAGAATGCTCAAATTTCCACATTCTGATCCATTGTGGTAAGCATGAACAGAAATGCACTGTAACATCAGATTGGTCACCACTGAGTAAATTTGCATTTTTTTTTTCAACTCCCCATGTTTTCAGTCTCTGAATGAATCACCACTGAGACTGAAAGATGAATAGAACCATGAATTGAAACCAAATGTGGATTTTCAACAGTGTCACTATCACTGCAAAAAAAAATTAAAAGGATGACAGTCACTGTGCTTCAAAGGGTAAACCCAGGACAACTGTTCTTCAGCCTCAGTCGCTCTATCAGTCTGAACCCCCTCCTCTTTAGCCCTGTCAAAGCACTGCAAGCCACCTCCTATGGACCACCTTGAAGCCCAGTTAATGAAGTCTTCTACACTGCTACCACTTGCCGAGTTGGACTCCTCATAGAATTTCCTCAGCACTTGCAGAAGAACAAAACACTGTGCTGCTATTATATAATTAACATTTTACTGAAATAATTTTAAATGTGAAAGTGAAAAAGTACACATAAACAGGAAGGTGACCGAAGCTCCATCTGTCCCAGTGTAACTTCTCAGTGCATTTCTGTTACTGGCAGAAGTGAGCTGAGGTGACTGTGCTTTAGCGAACCCATCTGCACACAAATACATACACAGCCCAGAGCAGACAATTATTACTGAGCCTTTAGTAGATCATAAAAGGATGGAGAAGCGTCCGCATGCAGAATGTGCTTCCTGTGTAGTGCAGGGGTTACCATTAGCATTATAGCAAAATAAACTCTGCTGATTTGCTGAATAAGGACCACATCAGTTTATTTGTATAATCTTCACAACATGAAAGACCCTAAAATAATTGTCCATCGAGCTGTTAAGCATGATGGGAAATAGGACATTAAAACCAAGTCCTAAATCTATGTTGTTCGGCAATTCTGACCATTCAAACAGCAGCTCATCCCTTGCCACAGTGTGACCTGCCATGGCCTCTATCATGATACTGAGACAATTTTTACAACCCTTTGGATGCACACAAAGTCGCTGTAGACCGCTTTTGAATAAATACAAAAATTCTATTTTGAAATTGTAATTTAATAGTATGTTCATAAGTTGTGGTGTTTTATGTGGTTAGTGTAATGAATGTGTAATTCCTTCTTTTCCATAGTTAGTTCCCTATTTTCCATGAGTGTAAAAAAAAAAAGAAAAAATACAAGTTTGATGGTAAATGAAAGATAAAACCCAGTTTGAAAGGCTGGAAGGACATCTTTGAAATTCACTGTGCAAACCTCCAGTCAAGAAAAGAAACAACAACTCATAAAATTCATACATGTAAGACTAAAGAAATATGGAAATATTTTGTACATATTTTACAATATAGCTCCCATCTACTCGTGGCACAAACAACACACAAACAAGTCTGCCATGTACTCAAAGAAGAACTGAAAAAACTGCTGCCACAACTACCTGAATTAATGCTACTTTTAAAAGCTTCTAAAGAAGGAATTAATGGATGGAAAATTGTAAGAATTTTATATTTTCCTATGGTTGTGTTTGGGGTTAGTTACAGTAGCTACTTGGTACAAATTATTTTTGAGACAAGGCTGAATAAGAACCAATGATCATGGAGAATAAAATGACAGCATATTGGATGCGTCCAATGTCCAAGCCCCTAAAAATGACATGCTTTAACAATTTGTGAAGTGGAGGTCTCTGCACCACTAATCACCATCCTCAGAGCTTAGCATGCCTACAATAGTGCCATAGCATCTAATGTAGTTGCCCGTTTAGTTTCCATCCATTACGAGGGCTGGTTTGCGTATGAGATCACACTGAATACAAAAAGGTGAGTTTAGGTTTAGATTGGGACCTCAACTCACAAGCACTTTAAAATCACCTCTTCTTTACTTGTTTTATGTTTCACAGCACATTTCTGTACACCGTCAGACTCCAAACTGTGGGTTGTAAATGGGATTATTTCTGTCAAAGCTGAATGCTGTGTATAGTACATACAGTATCTAACACTCAGGTGGCAAACAGGCACCCGGCCATATCTGAATCAAATGTTGGTATTGAGAAACGGGGCCTGCTGAGGTGCACCTGCCTGGCCAATTTTTAAAGGCAGCATAGATTTATTCTCTGTTGCCTTACAATTTCTGTAGCCATGGCAGAATGTGTGTCTGAAAAGAGTGCCACAGTTCCTATGGTTCAGAGACAGAGGTTGGTGAATAATTTATGCGCTTAACACAGTTCTTTAAAAAAATCATTTTTAGGCACCTTTATATCATTAAATTCCAAGACAGCCGACCTCAGTGTCCTCGACAGCTATGATTATTCTTCTTTTTTACACAGACATGATTGCAACATTGAAAATGATTAAGGGTCCAGTTCAGTCACACTGCTGGGGAAAACTGATGACAGTCATAGAAAACTATTAAACTAACATTTAAAGAAACATTTACATCCTTTAAAATGTTTTCTCACACACATTTCTTTAACAATATGGTTCTTAATGGAAACACAAGTGCTTCTGTAGCTTTAAGAGATTAAATGGTAAAGTGTCCCACTCTCTTTTAACTGGATGGTGAAAAGAACACTCGTGTTTCTCGACCATGGTCCTGCAGACACCCTTGCCACTATAACCAGACTTTCAATATGTTCGCTTCACTTGTCAGTGGTTTTAACGTTACGCTTGATTATATGCTAGAACCATAAATCCCAGGCAATGCCATCCACAAATTTTTATTCTAAGGAGTCTGCAAGAACATTTTGCTGGATCATTCCAGTCCAAACACCTTTTATTTACCCATGCCTGTAAAGGAATGATCAATGCATCCAGCCGGGATGTGAGCTTAGACCCAGTTTGTCCCAGTTTAATACCTGATGGCCACTAAAGCTGCCCATTTTTTTCAGTTCCTCCGGCCGTGCAGTACACAGCTGACACCCAGGTGGTGAGAAATATGGCATGACTGGCACAGTTCAAGACACAGTCTGCTCTTCAAGTCACTGCCTCTAACTCTGCTCCTCCTCCCCAGTCTCCAGTCTCAAGGAGCGTCCCAAGGTCACAGCGGGGGCGTTGGGCTCCACGTCTCACTGCATCAGCAGAGATGCTTGCCGATGTGTCTGGCCCGAGACACTGGGCATGTGTCTCAGCACATTACAGAACGCATCCACTCGCACCACAACAGATAAAGACTACTGAAGGGTACGCAGTAATTATTACTAACCCGCTGTATTTTTAGCTGATAATTAGCCACTATTCCTACAGAGAGAACAGCATGCTAGTTATCTATCAAGGCGGAAAAGACAGAGAATGACAGAGGGAGAGAGATAGATTGCCAGCTTTGAAAATAAACGTCTTGAAAGGGCATTATTCAAATGTATTTCTGGCATTTTAGATTTTAATTCCACTGGAACATTTGCAGGATTTATGTCCCATAATGCATACAGTTTCATAATTGAAATTAGATTTTGCGTTTTGTTTATTAGAAATAAAAAAGCTGTTTTTGTTATTGCAGATTTTATGAATGATGTTTGTGATGGGGCAATGAAAACACAGCAGTCATTCGCTGCCATTATGCTGCTGCTCTGAGTTGCTTGTTCTTCAAGTGCTCAAGCATTGCAAGTTGTACTGCTCCGATAGACCTGAGACATACATTATACACCCTGCATACTTTGTTAGCCTTTGTTAGGACCACCACAGAGCAGGTATCATGTGGGTGGTGGTCAATCCTCAGTATTGCAGGACCGCTGACATGGTGCTGGTGCGTCAGTGTGTGTTGAGCTGGTCTGAGTAAATCAGACACAGCAATGCTTTTGGACTGTTTAAACCCCTCAGTGTCACTGGTGGACTGAGAATAGTCCATCAACCAGAAATATACAGGCTGTACCATCTGGTGGGCAGCGTCCATTGAGCACTGATGTATGACTAGAGGATGACCGACAATAACTGTGTAGAAACAGATGAGCTTTTTTCTCTTCACATCTACATGGTGGAGCAACTAGATGTGAAGTGTCTAATAGAATGGACAATGAGTGGACACAGTGTTTAAAAACTCCAGCAGCACAGCTGTGGTACATGATTTGTATGGTGTATGGATTTTACTTACTATAATAATAGACATACTTATAATAGTGGTGAGTGGTGAGTACTCCAGATCGGTGGAGCTGTCCTGCCCCAAGTAGAGGAGTTCAAGTATCTCGGGGTCTTGTTCATGAGTGGGGGTGAGAGGGAGCATGAGATTGATAGGCAGATCGGTGCTGCCACCGCAGTCATGCGGTTGGTGTATCGGTCCGTTGTGGTGAAGAAGGAGCTGAGCCAAAAGGCGAAGCTCTCGATTTACCGGTCAGTCTACGTTCCTACCCTCACCTATGGTCATGAGCTGTGGGCAATGACCGAAAGGACAAGATCGCGGATACAAGCGGCTGAAATGAGTTTCCTCCGTAGGGTGGCTGGGAGCTCCCTTAGAGATAAGGTGAGATCCTCAGTGACCCGGGAGGAGCTCAGAGTAGAGCCGCTGCTCCTCTACATCGAGAGGAGCCAGTTGAGGTGGCTTGGGCATCTTTTTCGGATGCCCCCTGGACGTCTCCCCAGGGAGGTGTTCCAGGCACGTCCCACTGGGAGGAGACCGCGGGGTAGACCCAGGACACGCTGGAGCGTCTATGTCTCTCGGCTGGCCTGGGAAAGCCTTGGGGTCCCTCCCAAGGAGCTGGCTGAGGTGTCGGGGGAGAGGGAGGTCTGGGCATCCCTGCTCAGACTGCTGCCCCCGCGACCCGGCCTCGGATAAGCGGCAGAAGACGGACGGACGGGCGGACGGTGAGTACTCTCTGGACAGGCCACAAGTCCACGACACGGTATCAATTTACTGGGCCACCACTGGGCCAATTAAGCACAGCCACTTTACCTCTTCTATGAGGATTTTTGTGAGGTGGGAGAAAACCCACATGGACCAAACTCCTCACAGACAGAAACAGGAGTGTGGATTGAACACACTACCTGCTGTGTGACTCTGCCACCCAACATTTAAACAGATTACCAAAGTAATCAGACATAATAACATGAGATTTAATTACTGCTCTTCACTCCTGGCACAGTGTCGAAAACCTGAACCAGCATCTGTGTTAAATAATAACATCATTTCAACTTCACGCTCGTGTGCATGTATGTATGTGTATCTCTGTTTGTGACAATGCTGTGCGTTCTTATCACTGGCAGTTGCTCTAAACATCTGTGTGGGCAGATGTGTGCTCATCATGTCTGCCAAAGAGATGAGGCTAAATACAGCAGAGGTATTAGGTATCACTCACCCGACCTCGCTGCGGATCGTATGGGGCACATTTGGATAGTTAGCACAAATACACATGAAGCACGTCCTGTGGAGTAAAAGCTGTAAAGGTCAGTGTGAGACAGAGAGAGAGATCACCTGCTCTCACCGACATGCAGGAGGTTGAGTAAGAAGCTTATCTGACTTTTGGGCAAATTCAAAAAGTATGTGTTAGAGCAGGGTGAATGATAGAGAATGATAGAGAGATAGAGGAGATGAGTGTATGTGTGTGTGTGTGTGTGTGTGTGTGTGTGTGTGTGTGTGTGTGTGTGTGTGTGTGTGTTTGTGTGTGTGTGTGTGTGTGTGTGTGAGAGAGAGAGAGAGAGAGAGAGAGAGAGAGAGAGAGAGAGAGAGAGAATCAGAGCAAGGGAGAGGTAGACAGTTGGTTGTTCAAGGGAATCTTTAGTAAAGAAACTGGTTCCATGAAGAACCATGAACAATCAAAGAACCCTTCCATGATTAAAGTCCACTTCAAAGGATTCTTCAGATTTATGAAGAACATTCTCCAAAAATACGAAGAACCCTTTCATGATGCAAAGAACCCTTTAATCGTGCAGAGGGTTTTTGAGTGTTTATGTTTCTATATTTTATTTACTGAAGGACCCTTGAAGAAATATTGTGAAGAATAATGGGATGAGGAGGAGAGATTTGGAGAATGAGAGAAAAGAGATAAAGAGAGAGAGAGAGAGAGAGAGAGAGAGAGAGAGAGAGAGAGAGAAAGGAGATAAAGAGAGAGAGTGAGAGAGAGAGAGAGAGAGAGAGAAGGTAAAGGAATAGATGAAGGGTCTGCAGAAAGAGCAGGGTGAGAAGCAGAAACAGGTAAACAAGATGGAGCAAGAAAAGGAAAGAGAAAAGAGTGAATGAGCGAAGAGAGAGAGAGAGAAGATATAAATATGATAAAGGCAGCAATGTGAAAACAGTGAGACAGTGTTGAAGTGACTCCATGTTTGTGTGTGTGTGTGTGTGTGTGTGTGTGTGTGTGTGGTGTGTGTGTGTGTGTGTGAGTGTGTGTGTGTGTGTGTTTAACTCTGTGTTCGCACTCCTCGCTGCGTGTATGCTACTCACACTCATAAAACAGACAAAGAGCTCAAACAGAGGTCAGACCTGGGATGAGACTCTCCATCCCAGGCTCTCTCTCTGTCTCTCTGTCTCTCTCTCTGTCTCTCTCTCTCTCTCACACACACACACGCCGGGGGGAGTATCTGACTCTCTTTTGATCCGAAACCAATTAATACTGCTCCAGGTAGAGCCTAACGGTAGGAGAACACCACCTTTACCCTCATAGCTAACAGCCATCATTACAGGCCCAGTGAAACACACACACACACACACACACACACACACACACACACACACACACACACACACACACACACACACACACACACACACACACACACACACACACACGGGGTATATCCAGTCTAACAGTGTGCAGTGTATGCAGAAAGTTTTCACAGCGCTTCATTTCTGCATTTTGTTGTTACAGCTGTATTCCAAAATGGATAACATTCCTTTTTCTCTCACAATTCTACACACCATACATCATTATGACAATGTGAGACAACTTTGTTTGAAATTTTGTAAGTGTAAAGTGTAAAACAAAAAGAGCTCCAACGCTGCTCTGTGGGAAAGAGGAGAACCTTACAGAAACACAACCCTTTCTGCAGCGCTCCACCAATCAGGCATGTATAGTAGAGTGGGCACACAGAAGCCACTCCTCATTAACAGGCACGTGACAGCCCTTCTGCAGTTTGCTAAAAGGCACCTAAAGGACCCTCAGACCACGAGAAACAAAAAGATTGAACTTTCAGAACTGAATGACAAACATCATGTCTGGAGGAAACCAAGCACTGCTCATCACCTAGACAATACCATTCCTACAGTGAAGCATGGTGGGGGCAGCATCATGCTGTGGGGATGTTTTTCTGCAGCAAGGACTGGGAGACAAGTCAGGGTTGAGGGAAAGATGACTGCAGTGATGTACCAACATCCTTGATGATAACCTGCTCCAGAGTGCTCTGGACCTCAGAATGGGATGAAGGTTTATTTTCCAACAGGACAACGACCCTAAGCACACAGCAATGATAACAAAGGAGTGGCTTCGGGACAACTGTGTGGATGTCCTTGAGTGGCCCAGCCTTGAACCTGATTGAACCTCTCTGGAGATATCTAAAAATGATATCCCATATCTCATCCAACTGATGGAAATTAAGAGGTTCTGCCAAGGAAGAACGGGAGAAACTCATCAAAAACAAGTATGCCGAGCTTGTAGCATCAAAATTAAAATGACTTCAGACTGTTATTTATTTATTTATTTATTTATTTGTAGATATTAAAAAAAAATGTATTGAATGCATTTTGAAATAAGGCTTTAACAAAATGCAAAAAGTGAGGCACTTTCCAGATGCACTGTACCTGGCCTGCACCCCTGAACCTAATTTAAATAGTACTAGAAGTGTGTTGTCTCTTTCATAATGCCAATAAATAATTTGAACAGGCAATTTTATGATCCAAATAATATATCGGCCCAGCTTAGCTTCTGAGTTTCCTTAACTCCTCTCTTTTGTTGTTCCAGTGAGGTTCAAAGCTGCTACCTTCAGCACAGGCAGCGCAGTGAGAGAATCCAGCTCACATAATTGTTCACAAATCTGACTTGTGGTTGAGTTTGTTTGTCTAACCCGCAGTGTTTAGTGTGTGTTGTAGTGTGGATCCCCAGAAAATCTGTCCACGCTTTGGCAGCCGCCCCAGAGCAAGCATCTGTCAAAACAAATGCTTCTTGTGTTGGCAATAAATAAATGAAAGAATAAATGAATAAATGAACGTATAATCCAGGGAGGAAGAGCTGGAGCAACAGTCAAATGAGGAAAAAGTCATCCAGTGTCAATGTCGAGTCAAGCTATAGATTAAAATATAAATAGCAGGAACGATGTGGTGCAAAAAACACAGGCCTAAAAAAAACAAAAAAAATAATAAAAATATTTCATCATTTAAATGATTTAATAAAATGTGTAAATTTAATTTGATAAATTATGTTACTGAAATCCCTCTTGCTAAAAATCTATTAGTTAAGAGACTCCCATTCAATTTAAAGCTCTAAAGCACTATACCCTCACAGTTCCGTTTGCAGTGTAGGACTATTTTACAGAAGGAACATGAAGCCACATATTTACTCTTGAATTACAGCTGGTTAACAATGAACAGAAAGAGAACTGCACATTGTCTTATAGAACCAGTTCTGTACAGTGCATTTAGAAGTGAGAAGAGCAGGCTTAAGCACAAACGTAATACAATGTGAAATTATACTGCATTCACAACACTATAAAATTGAAAAGTTAATACACACAACTATGAATGCATCTTTGGGAATCGGAATGTCATGAAAAGGTTCATTTGTGCTTAATTAAACTGTAATCTGTCATACATTTTATATTCCTTACATGTATTTCAAACCTTTTGTTTAAAAGTTGATACTCTTTAATTATTAATTTAATCAAACTTTAATTAATTTTTTTTTTTTTTTCACTTGAGAAACGGGATTTCTGGTGTTCTTAGTATGTCATGAAAGTCATACTGATCAAGTACATATTTCATTTATGTGTGATCAACATAAAATAGGACAACTTACCACTTTTAATCAAATTCTGATAACTGATGATATTCAGATGATATTATAATTCCAGAAGATGAAAGTTTGGCCTATTTTTTACGGAGCAAAATACCAAAAAATGTACTGGTACAAAATTCCATATATCAGTGTCGTTCAAAAGTACACAACCTTGGGGTGAATCATATGTGAACGGTAAACAACCTTAGCATTAATTGAAGCGCATCTAAATTGCATGTCTGTATTATTTTTTAGAAATGTAATTCTAAAATTCAGCATTAAGACACCTGTATCAGATTAAGGGCCAAAAAAAGATTAACACTAGGCTTGTATGGCCCACATGCAGGACTTTGCTGATTCCCCATATTCCGGCAAAACTGTACCGAAATGTAAACACTTTGAAATAACATGCAGTTCTCTCTGTAAGATCAGAGCACTTTCTCCCTTCAAACACTCTTTTAGCAGCAACTTAAAGCATATTACTGTCTCTGTGAATTATGCATTAAGCTAACACGCCTATATTTTACACTGCTGGACTACTTTCCTTCATTAGCCAGTTCATGAGTGGATCCTCTTTTCATCCTGGTGGATATAACCCAAAATATGTAGGTTATTTTCATTAGTCTTTCCGTCAAATGCACCGTTTGAAGTCGTCTAGCCAGGTGAATTAGCATTTCACACTTCAGTGGGCAGCCATCAAAACTATTTTGACTCTAAAGTGAGAAAAAAAAAACAAACCCTGAAAGTAATTGCATTATTTACACAGGCCACATGAATACAGTCCCACCCTGCCCACTTACACACACCTACTTCGGAGTCTCCATGTTCTTATGGGCCTTGTTAGCACATGATGTGGAAAACAAGACATCAATGGCATTAATTGTCAGGGCAGTTCATGCAGCTTGTCAGTGGTGCAGATGCTGGTCTACACCCACGTAGGCTCTTAAAAATAAAGGTGCTACTTTTAAAAGTGTGTAAGCGATGACATAAAATAACTAATAAATAACAATGAAAATCATAAAAACCATCAACAACTGATCTGTCAAAGAACCGTTACATCGGTAGAGATCCTTTACGTCCATTATGTCAGACCCTTAAGGGGTCAATAGCCTTTGAGAACGATGACCATTCCATGGCATCATTTCAGGAACCCTTTGTGGTGTCTTTTTAAAGAGCGTAGTAGTTGTGATGTAACGGGTTGATGCTGGTTACAGCAGTGTGTCAGTGATAATCATGTCATAGTGCTCCTTCGGCTGCTGCTGTTAGAAAAGGCCTTTTGTGCAAATGACCATGTTCTGTAAAACAGAATGCATCACTTCTGGAAGAGCTACTCTGTATGAGCGACCCACAGTATGGCACTGTTTAAGGTTGCATTTGAGTGCTCCTCCGAAGGTTTTATGTAGCAGATGGTTAGCTTATATATACAACTTTACTCAACATTTGTTGGAATATCCGTTCACTTAGCACAGAAAGCCATAGAAGAGAACAAAGACAGATATATCCAGAAACACTGCAAAATACATGAATGAATATTAGTCAGGCGAGTGTTGGAGCATAATAAAAAAGTTGGAATTTACAACACAACTCAGGTATCATCTAAAACTCAATTTCTGACACCATCTGCTACCTGCGTCTCTGATAAGTGGATGCAAGGAGTCCTGTTTTCCAATTTGGTCAAGTGATGTTGGACATAAAGCCTTTTGGAACTCTGTGTAATTCAGATCAGTACCTGGCTGCCAAACTGCAAACCTATAAGCATCAACAGACAGAAAGTTTGATGGGCTCAGTCAAAAAAATGTCCTGTAAACATTGCGACTGTGCCATATGGATCAGCTTCCATTCTGTTTAAACGTGGTAAATCATTAGAAGTATGATGCTTTTTCCATTCAAAAGCCGTGACTGATTTTTCTTGCCCCGAAGTTGTGCTGTGGCAGCTAGTTGCTCGGACAATGCTGTGAGACTTTGATTGCATTCAGCTGCAAGAGCATGAGCATGAGCAGGTACTTATTTTGGATCATTTGTTTTGGATTAGTCATTCTGTAACACCATTTCAACCCATGCTGAAGATGCTTCATCACTGAAGAGATCACAGTTCCATCGATCCAATCTCAAATTGTGGGGGATTTTTGCCCTTTAGTTGACACTTGCCATCTATTATGGTGACCTGTTCTGGAACATGCTAAAGTGCTGGCAATGCCTTTCCATAGTTCCTATAGTGCTTTTCTCTCAGCAATAAGAGAACCATAAAATAGCTGATTTCAATTATTAGAAGGGCTGTCTGGCTATTTATGGACATAAAATGTATATGTAGCGCTGACAAAAAAAACTTTCTTTTAAGTTAAGAAGCAGCAGAAAGATATAATTTTTCAGTCTGCCATTATTTGTTTAGATTGATTCAGATTTGATTTAGAACCATTCAGTTCTGGTCCACGACTTGAGGTTCCTGAATCACATTTTGAGTCTGAGTTTATCACAGTAACCTCATTGCTTGCTCAAGATATTGTTCATTCATCATGTCTTTAAAAAAAAGACTTTTATTTTGTAAACTTTTATTTTTATCTTGGGGTTTTTTTTGGCTCACAGCACCTGGCCTACTGCTTTTTCTTTCCCATTGTCATTGTGATTGTGATTTTATTGATGTTAAAATGCATTCACTTTGGGTGGCTCAGAGTGGCTCGGGGGGCTCTAATGTGCTAGCACTGTGATCTGAGGAATGCAGGGTTGAATCCCAGATCATGCCACTTGCTATAGACAGCTGGAGATGGCACTCTCTTCCCACACCACACCCAGTGTGATGCTGGTCAAAATATGTATCTGAACTGGGAACCTGACACTTTCCTCCGAGCAGGTTGGCTGCCCAGCAATAATGCAACGGTGGCAGATTCACATGCATCGGTGGAGGCATGTGCTTGTGTGTGATGGGGGTTAGGTATACGGCACGTCCAACTTGAGATTAAAATTAAAAAAAAAAGAATTAAACAGTTTAAAATGATAGGAGACACACTCAGTTCTGAAGCTAAACAGTGCAAGCTTTAACAGGTACAAGCAGTTTCTCGCTCCAGCGTGTTCGAGTCATTGTAAACCTGTTGGCGGCACACTGTGTTCTATTTTGGGTGAGGGCTTACTTAGCAGCAAAGGTAGAGCATCCATAATAAGGAGGTGACAGAGCCCCAGATCATTTGTATGAAATTTCAAACAGGCCCTGACAAAAAGGAAACACACTCATCCCTTCAGCCTTTCGATCTTCATTTCTAAAAAACCCTATTTGAACGCTCAAAATTAGAGGTGATTCGCCTAGATGGCTAATTAACAAATGCTTTGAAAGTCTGCAATATGTTCGTAATACCCTTGGAGTGGATCCTAATAAGAAATGAGCAGAGAACACTGCCTTGATTGGGCTGCCTGCTGAGGACAGTCTGCGGAAAGAACTCAGAAAAAAAAACAAAAAAAAACCTTCTGCTTCCAGCCAGACAGTATGAGTAGAGAAACTGAACTCGCACTGCCCTTATCTGTGCTGAACTCTGTGTGTTTACTGCTGGCTTGAGATGAACCTGACCTAACCTTTCGTGAACCACATGGCAGCACGCTAACAGAAAATCCGGCAGATGGCCACAGGTCCGGCATGCTCGCAGAGATGCAGAGCGATTTAAGACCTGCAAAGTCTTCCCTAACAAGCTCTAATAACATACTCCTACGCTTCATGTACTCAGACAGGCATTGTTATAAAGTTAACGCTGTCGTTGTGTTGGGAACCTTTCTAACCTTGCTATTTGCTGAAGGTGAGTCTAATATGCGTCTCTGTCAGCTACTCGCCGTTCGGTCAGCCCCGCAGCGACAAACGCATGCAGGTAGTGAGGACGAGCTGCTTCTGACAACAAATCAATGCACCGCACTGAATGAACGCGCCGAGTTTTCCCTTTGTGATGATCCCGTTAGAGAGTGACGGCGCGTCAGTGTGAAGTAGAGAAGACAACCTACTTCAACCGCCTGGTGATAGCCACAGCAGGGAGGAAGGAGGGGTGCTTACCTGCAAGATAAAGGAGAAAAGGAAGAGAGGATGAGTGAGAGCAAGCGACACAATCAATTCAAATCATCTTGCGAGAGGAAAGCGAAAGATGATGGAGGTGCTGGCGAATAGGTGCAGGTCTGACACCACGTGTAATGGTTATTTAATCAGTTTACTTCGCTGAGATGGTGAGGCCGGTCTCCTCCCTTTCCAATTAGACGCCCATCGCCCTTTCCTCCCTCAATCTCCTTCAATGCACCAGCACTGAGGAGCTGTTTGATACATGGCAAAACAATTACAAGGAAATTAATTGCTATAATGGTTTCCCCTTGCCAAGGAAGGAGACGGCAACACATTAATAAACGTCAGGCTCCCAAGAGGCCGGTCCCCGTGCTGCTCTGAAGGAGAGAGGTCACTCGCTCCTTCACTTCACACTCATTCGTCTCATCCTAGACTCTGGTCCAGCGGGATGGCTACACACATCTGGTTGAGGTGGCAGCACAGAGGCTGCACACAGCTGCTCGCTGACTGAAACTGATGTGGGTAGGTGTGGAAGTCATGGTAAGGTCAGGCCGAGGACACAGTGTCTGGGGCAACAGCACAAGAGGTATGGTCAAGATTACTGGCTGTGAGTATCTTGTAGCACTGAGCTTCTCTGTACAGCAACAAAAGGCCCAAGATTCTGACCTTGACACCCCGGCCCCCCCAAGGGGTGTGGGCTTACTACCATGCTGAACTTACAAATCCAAACACTTTAGCAGATCTTATACAAATGTTTATCCACTGATTATACTGCGTGGATGGTTTAATGCTGCTGGAGTTCACACTCAACAACGCTGCTTCAACCTCTGCTGTGCTGAAAGCCTTGACTTCATTTGTACTCAAACAATCAAGTTATAATTACTTAATGTATCACAATTAGTTATCACTTAATCCTGGCATTAGTGGAAAATGTGTGTCCTTGTTTTTCTGAGAGGGACACAGAACAATTAGCAATAATGGACCAAAAACCAGGGATTCCAGTTAACTGTTGCAGCTTTGTTAAGTATTGCTTATCAGCTCCTGGTCCTTCTTTTAGGGCATGCAAATTTGGGCATATAATACATACGGTCATTTGAAAAATTTAGAACAACCCAGGAACTTCTTCTTCTTCTTCTTCTTCTTCTTCTTCTTCTTCTTCTTCTTCTTCTTCTTCCAGCTGCTCCCTTTAGGGGTTGCCACAGCGGATCATCTGCCTCCGTTTTGCCCTATCCCCTGCCTCTTCTACTGTTTCACCAACCATCTCCATGTCCACCTTCACTACATCCACAAACCTTCTCTGAGGTCTTCCTCGTTTCCTTCTGCCCAGCAGCTCCATCTACCAACATTCTTTGTCCAATATATCCTCTATTCTTCCTCAACAATCTCAACATGGCCTCTCTGGCTTTACCTCCAAACTGCTCCACCTTCTCTGTCCCTCTGATCTGCTCATTTCTAATCTTGTCCAACGAACACCCCCATGAACAACTTTGTCTTTTTTAACATATTCAAAAATATGAACATTTGATCTTCATTTAACTATATTGGGAGATTGAGGTTATATAACTAAACACATCAAACTAAAGAAATGTCTTTTAAACATTTGTAAAACATAATTATTAGAAAAGTAGAACATCAGCTGCAAAAAAAAGATTTCATCATTATTAGGAGAATTCTGTCCTATTAACACCTCAGAAGGTTTATTAGTTTGGTTTGCACTTCATAGTCGAAGTGAGTGGGATTACCACGGCCAGATCCAAAGAGCTCTCTGAGGCCTTCAGAAAGAAAGTTGTTGATGCAGATGAGTCTGGGAAGGGATTTTAAAAGATCTCAAAACTATTTGAAATCAATCGTTCCACTGTCTGAATAATAATTTACAAGTGGACAACATTTAAAACAACAGCCAACATGGCCAGGTCAGTCTGTCCAAGTAAACACAGCCCAAGATCAGACCACAAGCTGCACAAAGAACTCTCCGACAATCCTAAAATGCCATCACAGGATCTAAAGGTAGCTCTTATGAGAGATGATGTCAAAGTGCAGCATTTACCATCAAACAGAGACCAAACATGTCACGTATCTGTCTTGTCCCTCTCGTCTTTGTTTTGTCTATCTCCTCTGGTGCTTCCGAGCACATGTCTTGTCTCCGCCCTTTCCCAGCTGTTTCTGATTTGTAACCCTGCCCCATCATTTTCATGTTCCAGTCTCGGCTAATGTTCGGTGTGTATATAAGCCCCTTAGGTCCACTCTGTCTTCGTC
The DNA here is from genome assembly GCA_034509495.1 of Acestrorhynchus altus. Classification (NCBI taxonomy): domain Eukaryota; kingdom Metazoa; phylum Chordata; class Actinopteri; order Characiformes; family Acestrorhynchidae; genus Acestrorhynchus; species Acestrorhynchus altus. The sequence goes on along the minus strand of CM067519.1, from coordinate 8,590,694 downwards.
GGTCTTCATGACTACTCATCTTGTTTATATGTCTACTACTCGTCTTGTGTTATGGTTATTGTGTTTATGTACCTTGTACAATAAATTGTCAACCCAGCGTGGACTTCCGCCTCCACCTACCTCTGTTCAGCACCCAGCGAACGTTACAAAACAAGCTTGATTTTCATGGGAGGGGCTCTCCTTCCTAGAAACCACTATGAAATCTCTATTGTATTGGATGGGAAATTGTACAAAAACATGCAAATAATGAGACTGAAACTTCACATAACTGAAAGAATTCTGCAGGGAGGAGTAGGAAATTCTTTCTTCTTGTCAGGAACGCAAACTTAACAGAGGTTGAGGAAGCGGAAGTACTTGCAGGGGTTTTAATGAATGATAACAGGAATACATGAAGCTAGACATACAGGTAACATGATAACCAGAGAACAAACCAGTAGACTCACGACACCAGACTGACACGAGGGAGTATTTATACACACATGAGAATATTAAACAAATTTGTATGTGTTTATTTATATCACTTCCATCTCTCAATACATTCATCCATCCATCCATTTTCTGAACCGCTTGTTCCTGAATAGGGTCACGGGTGAGCCGGTGCCCAGCCGGTGCCCAGCCAGCAACTCTGAGCGCTAGGGAGGGAAACAACCCTAGACAGGGCGCTAATCCATCGTAGGGCGCACACATGCACACACACACCCACACACTAAGGGCCACTTTAGAGTCACCAATTCACCTACCATGCATGTCTTTGGACTGTGGGGGAAACCGGAGAACCCGGAGGTCCATTTCTTTAAATATGTTAAAGTCAAAGGTGTTCATGGGTTTCCTATTCTTTTAACATGACTGTATATCATAAAAAGCTGGGCATTTCATAATACATGTCTATAAAATGATCAGCCATAACACCACTGACAGTGAAGAGAAAAAAACATTTACAGTGGAATCTGTCAAGGGGGTGGATATAATAGGCAGCAAGTGAACAGTCCCTTGTTGAAAGTTCTTGAACCTTGAAGGAGGAAAATGGACAAGGATAAGGATTTGAGCCACTTAGACAAGGGCCAAAATTGTGGTGGCTAGATCAGTGTTTTTCAACCCTGGGCCTAGAGTCACCCCTGCACTGCTTTTTGTGTGAATTTCCTTTAACACACTCCCTGTTCTGAAAGGACTTGTTAATGAGCTGAGCAGGAAAAGCTCTAAAATATACAGGGCAGGGGTGCCTCCAGCACCATACCAAATATGCAACCAGTGAACCAGAGACAGAATCAATTGCAACAAAGGCTAGATATCTCAGCCCTGATCCAACTAATTACTTCAGAAGTTCTTGGTTGGTTGAATGAGGTGTGCTAGATTTGGTTGTGGAGTTGAATCCTGTAGGACGGTAGCTCTCAAGGAGTAGGATTGCCTTGTGCACGTAGTCTGTTTTTTGGACTGGTACCATTACATTACAGTTAGAAGGCTCATCTTCTCTCTGTAGAAGCCTAGCCCTATCAACTATTACTTAACCCAAACACCTGGCAAACGCTTAGAAGTAGCAGTTTAAAACTAGATTTATACAAGATATGACTGCTTTTTTAACGTGAGGAGTCTAAACGTGGGTGAGTCTGCCTGTGTCCAAGCAGGCAGATGTGGGTGGAGCAGGGTCAAAGCAGGGGAAGACACCAGGTTTGGTTAATAAGCTTGGTGTCCCTAGGCTTAAATTTGGCAGCGTGTTAAAAATCAAGTCTGTGCAGATGTTTGTTTCAAAACTTATGGTGAATTACAGCAGGCAGATTCTGAACAAGCAAATGTACCTTAAAATTATTAACAGCTTATTTAAGATGCAGGAAGCATTCTTTTTTAAAAAAACAGGCACAGCAACAACACTTAGCAATTAATCAGAGCATATTTTTAATCAACAGAGTTTGGTTGTTTTAATCATCTGACAATGTGTTAATCATCTAGACACGTGTCATAATGCTTCATAGTATAGTGACTCAACTATGATAGTTAACCCAGCAGCATGTTTAGTAGCAACTTCCATCTATTACCAATAATTAGGTACCTCATCCACATTAATTAGACTATTAGACTATAGAGATCTCAGGATTATGATAAAGAAATAATGGATAGAAAGTCATGAAGAAATCATAAGGATTGCACATTCTGCTGTGGTTATGGTTATGGTTATGGTCAGGCTGGAAAATCTACCTCAGTATGACATTGCAATGACATTTTTGCAAGATGTTAAATTTTAGGTGCTTAACACCATGAACTCATCAACATCTAACAATCTAAGAACTCAAGGTGTGATGCGTGATGTTAACATTTAGCAGATATTCTGGTCATCAACTGCATGTTGATATTCAGCATCAGTATAGTGTGACATTTTGAAAGACACTGGAAGTTGGTTAACTAACACCACAATTTGGAGGAACTAAATATTGATATCTGATCCTGTTTGAATGTCAGTGTGAGTGGACATTATTAGGATTATGAACTGACCAGCTGTTGTCTTGCAATGTTTGGAAGATGCTGGATTTTAATTACATCACAACTTCCTCTGTTGTCAGCATCCTTTTGATGACATATAATGTCAAACTGACTTTAAATGTGATCCTGGCACAAATTTTCGTCAGCCAATGTCACAGTCTACATTCGATCAAACATCAGTGTCTACTGATGTTGGTGAACGAAGGAATAAATACAGTCCACTGTATGAACAGTAAAGAATCGGGATGCCTGCTCATTCATTGATTTCTCCAGAGTCGAGACTATTTAAAAGGTTTCAGTGACTCAGCATCAGAGAACACATTTCCTCTGCTTCGTAGCTCAATGCTGGGGGGCTTTATGGTCATCTAGCTACATGATGGGAAAGAATTTAAATTAAAAAAAGAGATAAATTCTACATATAAACCTGACTCTGAGTCAGTAACCCAGAGACACGGCCGTCTATTCCATCAGTTGAAGTGAAATACAGCATACACACATGTTGCTATTGATCGTCTAAGAGTAACAAAGGCACATCCAACCCTATGACACCCACAAATCCTGCTCAGACAAAAGCAGTCAATGAAACGTTCCCACATGAGACCTCGGGTCTCTTCAGACCCTTCTGCGGGAAGGTATTCATAATGGGATGTTGGGCAGTTAAGTCATGGTGCTTGGCTTTCAGGCATTTAAGAGCCTAATAATGCGATAAACCCTCGGCAGTGCACCTTAGCTGCAGTCTCCTCCGCATGCCCGGTTCAAGTACGGGGAATTAGCTGTGTGATGAGTGAGATTGCTTCTCCATTCAGCCTCGCTCACACCTCATTTGGTGACTTTTCACACCTGATGTATCGGGGGATGGTAATAAATGTACTGATGGTTGAAGTCATCTTGAAAATGACAATCATTTCATCTCCTCCAGAGGGCTGCACAAAAAAAAAGCTTTCCTCCTTTTCACCCATGGTTGGGTCACATTAAGAATTTATTTTTTTTTTCTAAAAAAAAAAAAAAGATTTTCTCTCCCAACTCCCATCATCTCTGTGTTTTTAACAGTAATGGGCCCTACATGGTTCTTGTTTTTGGTGTATGAGTCACAAAATCCTGCTGGAAACAGCCAGAGTATTTTTAGAGCTGAAAATCCAATCGTAGATTTGTAATGATTAGATTGACAATGATATTTATAATAATAAGTTCTTCAAAATACTTGACAGTGGTCCATTATTATTGGTCACAGGAGTCCTTTATTATTTTTGTTATTTATGTATGTGGCAGTATTATTTATTCTCTGCACTTTTATTCTGCATTTTGAAGACTGTGTAAGCAAAAACAGATGCCTTAACATGATGTACGTAGGGTTAGTCTTATAGTTTGTTTTGATATGTGCATCATTTCTGTAAGTTCATCTGATCCTGGGTTCTGATGTAACTTGGGTTCTAAGAATTAATTGCCATTAATCATATGATGTAGCACATTCTGTAAAACACTCACATATATAATTTACAAAACAGTTTTTCAGAAAACCATCCACTGAAAGGTTCTTTAGAACAGAGGTTCTCAAACTCAGACCCAGAAGGTCCAGATTTTTGCTTACAGTAGGTAAGGGATAGAGGAAAATATGGACAGGTTTAAGTGCTATTGCTCAGGGTTCCCACCCTTTTCTAGAGACTTTTTTCAGGACATTTTCAACAATTATCATCATATCTACTTTATGTTAACAATAAATATGAAATTAACAATAAAGATGAATTATCAGTGAGCAATCCAGCTCAGAAACAAGCAAAACTTCCTTAATTTCAAAATGAATTGTTACTGCTCTATGGAACATTGATGGAGCTGCATCAGAACTACATAGCATTGTTTAATGAGTTATATTTTAACTTGTTCATACAATTATATTAGTGTAAAGTCCTGTAGTGTTACTATACTGACTCAGTCACATGCTTTGTTACTTCAGATAACATTTCAGTATCTCTCAGTTTGTCCAGAAATGCTAGTGCAAGGTTTGTCCTTAAGATAGAGCTCAAAATTCACTTTAGTCTGCTTTAAAAAGCTTTAGCCACACAAGATGATGATGTAATCTGTTTTAAGCAGCAGCCAAATAGTTCATTCTCAGCACTGGAAAATGCTGATAAATTTCAAGAACAACACAAGATGCTCCACATTTTAGTTTTTCACAGATTTTCCATGAGCTTTTCAGGACAGATCCTGGGTTGAAAAACTGACTGAAAAACTGGTGTACTGTTCTCCAGGTTTTCCAGGACATGTGGGAACCCTACAGGTAAAAACCTGTGTTTTGCAAATCTGTGGAGATGACTGTCTGCAATGTTATTTGCAAGTCATCAGATTGGATACGCATGTCTGGACATCACAAATCTGCATGGATTGGTGAGGTAATGAACTAAGCATCAGTAACCACATAGCCACACTAATGGATTCCAACACTACTGTCACTTTGGACTTCTTGTGGCTGAGATGCATCAACAAATGTAGAAGGACCTGGGTTCGAACTGGGTGGGGCAACCTGGGAAATATCTGTGTGGAGTCTGCATGTTCTCCCTGTGTTCCTGCGGGTTTCCTCCGGGTACTCCGGTTTCCCCCACAGTCCAAAGACATGTGGTAGGTGAATTGGTGACTCTAAAGTGGCCCTTAGTGTGTGTGTGTGTGAGCCCTACGATGGACTAGCGCCCTGTCTAGGGTTGTTTCCTGCCCTTGCGCTCAGAGTTGCCGGCTGGGCACCCTATTCAGGAATAATTGGTATAGAAATGGATGGATGGATGGATTTCCTAATGAGTGCCATTACAAGGAAGTGGGTCTGGATTAGCACTTTCATTCTTGGATGCAATATCTAGAAGTTCACCTTTACAAAGAAAAGATACGGCATGGCACACCGAGATATAGGAATTGTTTCGAGGTTTAAAAAAAATGTACCTTAGCTGCAATAAATGTGTGAATGGACTGATCTTCATTCACCAGAGAGGTTTATCCAACAGTGGCTGATGCTCACCTGAGCAATGCACATCGTGGGTCGATTTTTTCAGAAACACAGAGTCTTTTGTTTCTGAGAGTAACATGTGAAGTGCAGTCGTTAAATCTTAAGGCAAATGAAACCACTTTAAACGAAATTAGTCCCATTGTTGAGTATCCAGGGATCAGCTGCAGGCCAGCTCTGCAAACTGTGAAATGGCTAATTAAATAAACATTCTGTTCATCACAATGCAAATTATTGACATGGAATTTACAGGCGGTGATGATATTGATTAGACTTAGCCACACATTGGGATTATTCTTCTCTCGTGATGCCTATTACAGGATGTGTTTTTGATAAGCTTCGGCGCGCAAGGTCATGTCTGCAATCTTCTCCATCTGTCTACTCAGAGGCTGCAGTATTTCATTCAATCACACATTCCTGCTGCTTCTGAGTGTTATTGCACCTCTGACAGGACGCTTACCAGATCCAGGCCATTATACGCTCTTTTCTCTCCACAGATCCGCTGAATCTTTCACTTGCTTTCATTTCATCTGATCACTTGTTAATTCAGTTCTGCCTCGGTCCTACCACGTCTCACAGCTGCAGTAGTCTGCATTCAACCACTTACCTTTAAATTACAGCAGGGATTTTGAAACCTTGTGCAAAGACTGACTCAGTCTGACTCATGCTGCTGAATACTGGCTTACTAATATGGGTAGAACTGAGCAATGTTAATCGAATTTAACATAAAATGTTTCCTAATGTTCCATTGTTCAGAGGATAATTAAGTTAAGTTCATGGACTCACACTACTGGCATAGCTCTGATTGGTTTGATTCATTTTGTTTAACTCTTAGAACCTCTTTTGTGGGCAGTTACATTCCAGGTCCTAGGTTTCATATCGCTGGATCAGAGTCACCTACAGACATGATACACATATCATAACAAAATACAACAACCCTATCTAACCATGGTCTTATCATGGAATGGTGAACTATCAGAAAACAGCTAAAAATCACTCCTAAATTCCAGTTTATTCCAGGGTTACTTTTTGGCACGGTATTCAAATTTCAGAATAAAAGTCCTAAGAAGGAATAATATTGATACCTACATATATTGTCAAATTCATACAAATATTTAAAGTTTCAATGAAGACATCTGAAGAGTTTCCTACAATTGTTTTAATATACATTAAACTATGAGAACATCCCACAAAAAAGGGATAACAGGGACCTAAATTATGTAAGGAAACATACAATGACCTACACCACCATTTATGACATGTTAACAATTATCCACCAATTACCAATGTAGGAAATCCAAACCCAAAACAGTTAAACACTGTAGATACATTGTAGAAGGAAGTAGAATGAACTCTTAATGTAATTTAATCCTATTGCAAATGTAGTCCCATTAGTGGGACTTGCCAAGTCCCTAGATAATATACTCCCTCTGGTGCAATTTGAATGTTCATTTCTACTCATTCATCAAGTGTATCAGCTGATGTGTCTTCCCAAAACTGTGGGGATGTTTTTATTGCCCAGTCTGAAGTCTGAGCTTCAGTAGTTGCAATTAATAATTAAATACCATTAAGATGAAAATAAAAACTCTTACAGAACACCAATAACATATTGCTATAGATGGTACACGTATATCCCATTACAAACATGGGTAAACAATCTGGAGGAATCAATGCCCAACAGACATTTAGAGCGGGCATCTACCCTGGCACAGTCCGTGAGGCACAATAATTGCATCCAGATAACCTTTCTTCTACTGGCCAAAATATAATAATTTAGGATAATTTTATTCATGTCAGCTGAACGTAGGTGGAAAGGGATGTGATGGTTCCAATCTGAGGGCAAGTTCAGCACAGCTAGTCTTTATTGAGTAAAGGACAGATTTGGTGCTGTCCAGTGCTGAAATGTAGGAGGCATGATCCAAATGTAATGGTGCCAGAAAAGGTTCTGGAGTGATGACATAGAAGAACCACCTTTATTCTTTAAATAGCTATAATAAGAAGTCAAGGTAAAGACCCTGGGTAAAAAAATCTCCATAAGATACAAAGCTTCTACAAAAATAAAAGATTGTTTTTTTTTCCAAGTAGAGGAGAGGAAGGTTTAACTACAGCAAGTCCAGGCTGTGTGGGGGAGAGGCAGGTTGAAGTGCAGTTAAATGGCTTCCTGAATGGCTCTCTATGTTGTGATGCTGTGATGAGGGTGCTGGAGAGGACACATAAGGAGCTCTAATGGCCCAAGACACAGCCAAGCCCACGCCTCTCCTCCATCTGCAGACTTAAGCGCACTCCTTCTTTGCCTCCTTCTCGCTCCCTCTGTCTGTACAGCAGAGATATTTAACTAATGCTGCAGAGTCACAGCATTGAAGTTCCATGATCAAACATGTCAAACATCTAAAAAATACCAGACTGAAGCCATGAGAACACAACTGTACTCCATATTAAAGACAATATAAAACATATGTAGGTGTGCTATTATCAAAAAATCAGTAAAGTGTGCTGCATACTGAACCTCTAGGACCATCTGGTCTACAAGATCCGCACTTTGCAAGCAGCTACATACCATGGTCTAGGTTTCATAACTCAGGATCAGAATAATGTACAGACATGATACACAAATCAGACTACAAGACTTACCCTATCTAGCCATCGCACCATTGTGTGATGAATTATCAGTGAATAATCCAGATCAGAAAGCATTCACTCAATTTCAAATGAATGAAATCCCAGTTTAAATACCAAAGGAGCCTTCCAGTGTATGTTTAGAGCTCTGTCTATGTGTGCATACTCAACCAGTATGCAGACTCAGTTAGAGGGAGCAGGACTATTGACATCACTGATCCAGATATTGGATTAGGATCTCAGAAAAAAATCCTGAGAAGGAATAATACAGATACACACATAAATATCAAAAATAATAAATGGCATTCAGGGTTTTTTTGTTTGTTTTTTACGTGACCACTGTCACGTATTTTGAACAACGTGCCAATCAAATTATTACAAATAATTCACCAAAATTTTCAGATCAAAAACTCTGGATGGTCAATGTACAACAGGATTTCTGGCATAAGTGTTATTTAGTCACTATAAGCTTAAAACATGTAACCGTAAAAAAAAAATTGAGAACATGGTCAAATTCCTACAAACATCTAAAATAAAAATCTGGTATGTGTGACAATCTCCTATAAATACATTTCAAAACTTAAGTGAACAAAAGTACATGGAACTATGAAAATATCCCACAAAATTAGCAGAGGGTTCTAAAGGTTAACAAAAGTTGTCCACCCTGGCTTAGCTCAGTATTGAGAATGCTACCCTTTTTTTAGAATGTAGGTGTGCTATTATCAAAAAATCAGTAAAGTGTGCTGCATACTGAACCTCTAGGACCATCTGGTCTACAAGCTCCACTCCTCTCCTCCCTCTGCCTTTCCACCTTATGTCCATCTCTCCACCTCAGTGGGCGGTGGAAACTGTAGAGTGTTAGCCACAAGCAGAAAGTTTTGATCACTTTAAGCTCTCAAGGAGCTCAAAACCCTTTCAGCCATGGTGCTAACCGACCAGAAGCTACGGGCAGTGGACCGACTCTGTGGCCTCCTGTGGAGACATGCCAAAGCTCCACTCACAAATGTGAGCAGACACTCCCTCAAAGGCCATTGTTGCTGTCTACCATTTACAAAGTCTTTTACAGCATTGTTTGTCCATTTGTCCACCCAGATAGTAGGTGTCTGTGTGATTGGCTGCCATTTAGTGTGCAGCTTTGATTCTTGCTCTATCACAATCTTTCTTCTTTTTTCTCTGTGTGCACTTAAAGGGACTGTTCTTCAAAAAATTCCAATAGGAGTGCAATGACTAATCAGTTTAGTCAAGTAAAATCAATGACCAAATTAATCAACTAATTTTATAGTTGGTGAGATCATCACGCTACTCCTGCAAACTAGGAACAATTTGGAATTATGTTAATTAACTAAATGATTTTGTTGTTGTTCATTTTGTTAGCAACTTACATAGTTGGAACGCCATGACTGTGGTGCAGGTGTTTCCCAAAACCATAGTTAAAACTTACATAGTCTGAACCTTCATTAAGCAACACAAGTGTTTCCCAAAAGTAAAGTTCTACCAAATGTTTGCAACCACCATTGTTAAGTTGTGTACTTGGAACTACAGCTTCATCACTGTGGTTAGAAGGTTAGATCCTGGTGACAGGAAACATAAGGAAAAGATGGTTGCCAGAAAGCTGAAAATTTAAATCAACCTTGCTGTATTTTTTTCTGTGTTTATGAGTATGCTTGCAATTATTAAATAATATTGTTATAACCCATGTGTGCCCATTTGTATTCCAATTATATATATATATATATATATATATATATATATATATATATATATTTTTTTTTTTTTTTTTTAATGTATTATGAACTATTTTTTTTCATAATTTATTTGCAATGAATATACTTTTTATGAAGCAAACTGCTTTATATATATATATATATACCTGTGAAAAAGAATGAAAAAGAAAAAGAAAATTAGTCTTTATTATAAACATACATCATAGGGGACAACTAAGACATATTTATTCATTAGAGCTTTAACTGCCATTATGAAAAATAACACAGCAAACCTCAGGTTTCCTATTGAGTGACACATCATGTTCAGATGTATAGCCCACGCAGTTACTAAGCCACAGCTGTCTAACAGTCTAACTGCCTCTGGCCTGGTATTAATTATCCCAGTGTTCCTTTTTTTCCAGTTATTTATTATTTATTTATTTATTTATAGATAGTAAATGCATCACAATTGTTAGCTAACAGCATCACTTATGATAATTATTATCGTGAATAATATTATTTTTATTGCATTTATTAATTTATAAATAGCCCACATTATGCATTATTAATGTGCTTTTGGTCACAACTCTTATTTTGGCATGATATTGCAAAGTTTGAGAGTGTTTAGAAACAGAACACATCTGCATCCATTGTGATTCAGATTACGGTGGTTCAAACCAATGTGATTCAAACTTTTGGGAAACAGTTGTACTTCAGATGTTAGTTGAATCATACTAGATTAGTCCAATGCTATTCTTTGTTGTATATACGAGAAACGCACCCCTGAGCATGAGTAGCACCTGAATGTACCATGTGGATAAAATCATGTCACACCAGGAAAAACATTTTAGACATGTCCCATGAAAGCTAAACACACTACATTTGTTTTAGTTTGAGGCCTGGCTATTTCAAATGTACTACCTAAGGAGTCTAAAAAGTAAGTCAACCTCAGAACAATTGACTCTACTATGAACTTTTATTGTGGAGTGGAATGAAGGAAAAAAAAAACGGAGTGGGTCAAGCAGTTAAAATAAGTCACTAATAAAAAAACCTTCTAAATCAATTTAAAATTACTGTGTGTTACTCTTTGTTGATAATTTTATTGCTGCTTCTTTCTATAAAACTAATCTTAGTTTTATTTGTCTGTAATATTAACAGGGAAGATCATCAAAACAGTGAGTTTCTTTGGAGCTTTCATTGTAACAGACTCAAGCTAAAAATAACAGCCGATAGCGGCATAAGAATCATTTGGTATTTGAGTGATTCATGATCCAAATAATTGATTGTTTCAATAAATTATTAATAATTTAACTATCAAAATAATAATTTATTGCAACCCTATTTACTATGACATGCAGGATTAATGTGTCTGGAGTAATGGATGCTTAAATTCACCATTTAGTCTAATGGAATGCCATTCACAAACCTAGTTAGAGTTATACATCTTGCTGCTAGTCCATATTTAGTAGTTTTCTGGGTAGGATTTGTCTCTCCAAGTGCATTTTTTTTTCCCTTTTCCTACCTGACTGTCATTCCATGCCCGCAGTACAGATTCAAGTCATGAAAAGTACAATCAAGTTTACATTCAGTGCATTTTTACAGTGGATACGAGTGGAGCGAAACACTGTCGGTGATGTTGGTGATGAAAGTACTGAAGCTTCCACTTCCACAAAAACAGAGCATAGCTGATCTTACTCCAACTGAATGGTGCAATATGTTCAGGATGGTAGTCACTTTCTAAAACAAGGCTATTTCCACTGACACTTAAGAGAGTGATCAAAAGTCTCTGTCTATGAAAAAACGTCTTTTTGATCACCACAACTCCTGACGAACTGGCGATCATGCTGCAGGAGAGACATCAGAAAATGGGGCTAATCTAAAATCCAACACTTCCAGTAGATTTCCCTAGAGGACTCCTTCTTCTTCTCCTTCTTCTTCTTCTTCTTCTTCTTTTTTTTTTTTTTTTTTACAGATGACAGCTTGATTACACATGACGTGAATGGCAGGCCGCTGAGCATGCATGAATAAATGGATATTAATGACTGTGATCTTGCTGGTGACATCTCAGCTACTTCCAAATCTGTTTACTTTTTTCGGGACGCCATTTCAAACAGTAAATGAGAGGGAAAAGATCACAGAGATTCTGTTGCCTCATCCCATTTCATTTCTAATTCAAACTTCGATTCCCGAGTGTCAAAACGATCACTGAAATTGAGAAAGATGGCTGCTTCATTTGTGTACTGTACATTTCATTTGGATCAAAGTAAGCATTTATGCATTATCACTAAAAGTCTGAAAGGGTTTTGATGTTCTGTGGAGTGAAATTTAGGACTCACGCATCATAGCAGCTCTAACTTAATATTCATTAAGCAGTGCACATCATTATGCAGTATTCAGGTGTTGTAAATAATTTACCATTGAACTTAATGGTCTCACTCATTTACAGTTATATACAGGGGTTGGACAATGAAACTGAAACACCTGGTTTTAGACCACAATAATTGATTAGTATGGTGTAACATTTTTTGGATACATCCAGGTTAGCACCCCAACATCCCTTTCAGACAGCGTCCTCTTGCCTCCACAGTTAATCCTGTTTGATGTGGTTGGTCCTTCTTGGTGGTGCTGACATTACCCTGGATACCGTGGCTCTTGATACATCACAAAGACTTGCTGTCTTGGTCACAGATGCGCCAGCAAGACATGCACCAACAATTTGTCCTCTTTTGAACTCTGGTATGTCTCCCATAATGTTGTGTGCATTGCAATATTTTGAGCAAAACTGTGCTCTTACCTGCTAATTGAACCTTCACACTCTGCTCTTACTAGTTCAATGTGCAATTAATGAAGATTGGCCACCAGGCTGCTCCAATTTAGCCATGAAACCTCCCACACTACAATAACAGGTGTTTCAGTTTCATTGTCCAACCCCTGTATATATATATAAGTTTTCCACCATTGTTACCCTTTTTCCGTACCACACAGAACCCCATCTTCTTATAATGACCACATGCAGCAATCTTATCTAAAGCTTAAAATGGCTTTAAAGGCAACACCTTGTGCAGAATATACTGGTCGAAAAATCAGTGAGCTGTTGACTAATAAAAGCAACAGTAAAGTGTAAATCTACAGTTCCCCTTGAGAGCCTCCACTGTAGGAGAAATCAATGACTGTACTGCATATGTGATATGTATAAAATATACAGTCACTGGAACTAGAGGTGTAACAGAATATGTATTTGTCCTGAACTGCAACAGCACAAACATTACGCTTCAGTGCAGGCAGATGTGGATGGAGAACATATGGTAGCTTATGTGCAAAAATCAATGAATATACACTACATGTCCAAAAAAAGGACACCCCTTTTAATGAACACTTTCAGCTACTTCAAGCTACACCCATTGCTGACACAGATGTGCAAATGCACACACACAGACACACACTCTCACACACACAGCTTGTTTAGAAGTCCTTGTAGAGAAGTACTGCCAGTAGAATAAAACTCAACTGAATAAATGTGACCTACATGCATGTGCTAAATGGGAATTAAGTTTGTCAATATTGACCTGTGGAGCACTGGAACTGGAACTGGTTAGTTCGTGTAGTACCCAAATGTGGACATACAGGCTCGAATGAGTTAAGCACTAAATATAAATGCATTTAATGTTATGAAAATAGCATCTTTAATAAAAATAAGTTAATGCAGCAGAGCAGGAGTACCACCTTGGGATGCTTTGCATACCACCAATGGTACACCAGCACTGGTCAGTCAGTCATGATCTTTCCACTTTCCTGAATAGGGTCATAAAATAGATGCTCAATTCATCTATCATGTACATTTAGGAGGAGGGAGGAAACCGGACTACTCGGAGGAAACCCACGCAGAACACACAAAACTTCACAAACGGTGACACAAGCAGGGATCGAATCCTCAACTCCAGGTTATACATGCACTAGCTGTGGCACCACTGTGAACAAAATGTTACTTGCACGACTCTATGTTCAAAATAGGTTAAAAGGAACCAAGCCCTATCCTTTAAGAGGTTTTATATTATTTCTATATATTTTTGTTTATTTTTAAATTGTCACAGAATTACTTGTATTAAACTCAGCAAAAGGAAACGATAGCAAATGAATGAAGTATAAACCTCTTGTAAACGGCAATGTAACTGCAAAACACCGAAACACCACTGCGTTAGTACTGAAAGAAAATCCAACAAAGTCTTTCTCACACTTTCTCTCACACGTTGTTAGGGAGAAAAAAAATAACCTATCCCAGATATGCCAGGCTCGGCGTGACTCCGCAGGGCAAGCCGTGAATCCCAGCAGAGTGAAAGAACACGGAAGAGACAAGGAGCTTTCTTTGCTTTCTTTTCCGAGGGAACTTTTTTGGAGACGAAAGCCGCTCACATCCTGACAGCAGCTCTTCGCTAAGCCCTGCTTGTCTCCCTAGACACAGTTGCCATGCCAACAAACCGGAACACACTGACCTTGCACCTCTGTTTACATCCACCAATTAAAAGTAAATTGAAGAGCTTCATTTGGCAGCAGTGCCGGAGAGCTGAGTGTGCAGAACAGGGGGCTCAGAGGAAATAAGAATATATTAAACATGGTTAAAATGGGATTAAAATAGTTTCAAAAGTTCAACAGCAGTAAACAAGGCATAAATATTGCAACATCAGCATTAGTAAATTACAGCGCATAGGCCAAAACATTTAAACACTGTTTGATCAGCTGACGCCTGGGGACTGTATTGTGAAGCAGGCTTTAGTGTTCAGCCAGCTAACTTTGAACTTAAGCTCGATCTAACAATGGATTTTCTCACAATGCAGTTTCACACGCAATCCTGGGATTCATCACCATGGAAACTCATGCTGAATCCCAAACTGTTCTGGAGTAGATTGGGTTTGGGGTTCATTTATCAGTGGAACTGGAACTGGCCAAAACCTTCTGGCCAATCAGGGCTGAGTTCATTGCCAAAGGTTTAGTAAAATAGCACCTAGATTAAAAGGTAGACACATACATGAACTGCACTGTCCACTTCAGCCAACAAGCCAAACAATACAATTTTGTGATTTCCAACTTCCATCCAGTAGCCAGGATTGTTGTGTTGCAATCAACTATTTTGCTGTCAAGTTCAAATACACTCATCATTGACATGAATATTATGGCAATATTCTCCAAGATTTCAATGAACTGCACTTTTTTCTAAAGCAAAATATGTGTTCAGGCTCAACTGTCATTCTTGAACTGATGGGAAACTGGTTTGGATGGTGGTCAAGAACAACCCAAGAGGCACCAAGGTACAGACCTGCCCTGAACTGGAAGTTGCTGGAACCCTGTATAGGAAAAAAGCCCCATTTCAAAATTGACATCATCAAGCTTGACTGAAGTTTGCAACTTAACCACATAAACAAAGAAGCAGTCGTGTGGAGGAACGTTTAACTGTCAGCAGAGATCGTTTGCCCACAGTGACCAGTGAGGTTTGTTTGGAGGAGAGGCAATCATCCCCAAGGACAATGTACCAACTGTTAATCATGGTAGCGGTTGCACAAAGTGGGTTGAAAAAATGGAAAGGAGGACTACTTTAGTATATATACTGTGGTTAAATGTGGGTTTTGAGAGTGTGGATGTTATGAAAGCATTATTCAAAAGTTTAAACAGGTCATGTTACGTCATCCACTGTGTCGCCACTGTGACTGGAGTACAAAGAAAGCTCTCCTTTTGTTACCCAGAGCATGTTCCACACAGTGGAACCACAGTAAATTCACCCGTGTCTACATACGCACATGCATAAACACATGCACACATACATACTCAGAAATGCACACCTGAGGCCCCCTCTCTGCCGTAATTCATCTTAAACTTCAGGAGGTCTGAAGGCAATCACAGCAGACAGTGCCGGCTATTCCAGAAGTCCTGACCAGCGTGTGTAAATCTCTCTGTCAGGGGGCACCGCAGGAGCCCATCAATCTTTCTCAGCCGGCATCGAAACGGAACATCGTCACATCACAGCAAAGGACACATAAATCAACATGCTGTAATGATCACTTTGGAAAGAGGCCACATTTTCACTGAGTCAGGGCGGAAGCCAAGCCACGGACCACTGGACTCGCACTAACTGAGTGTTTATGTGTGTGTGTGTAACTCAGATAGAGAGACACAGACTGAAATAGCAAATGAGACAGAGACAGAACTGTTAGCCTCTATACTGAAACCTGGGAAGTGGCCATAGCAATTTATCAGCTTTTTTCAAGTTGTATTCATTCTTTGACTATTGTCTTAAGGGGCCCTAGAATGGAAAACTGTACATATCATCATATAGCAGAATAATGATTGTTCAGGACATAGAAGTGACATAAGCTATCATGAACCCTATTGTAATCTCTTTTAAAAGCAAAACCCATATAAGTACAATGGACCAACACTAAAAGCCTGGAGTTCTTATGTAACAGTCTTCAACTCCTTTTGTTCACACCCCAAAAAGTGACAACCACCCATTTCAGAAGCAAAAGTGTTTGGGAATTTGGAAATCCAGCTGTATATCTGAGACTCTGAGTATGAGTCCTGTTCTTTGGTATGATATGTGTATCATGTCTGTAGGTCAGAATTGTCTGTAGGTCACTACAGACATGAGAAATGAAGTCCAGAAAACAGCACGTAACTGCCGCGAAACGCAGATCTCGGGTTCTAAGAGTTAATCTTCCCAACTTTGCCTTTGCAATGAAAATTTGCTAACTGCTGAGAATAAGGACCAAGATTGAAGGGATCCAGGCTAAATTACACAACAGTCCAGAAGAATATTCTTGCTCAGTCCAAAATCTGGCAAACCCTTCAAACAAACCTCTGCACTAGTCTATTTTTAAAAATATAGTGCAGCTGTAATTTGTGGTTTCAGGTGTTTGAATGTGTGTGTGTGTGTGTGTGTGTGTGTGTGTGTGTGTGTGTGTGTGTGCGTGTGTGTATACACTCTTGGCCGGTCCGTCCTTGTCTGCAAGGTCTCCACTACTCATTATCCATCCACAGGGTAGTGCTTATAGTTACAATGCTCTCTGGGAACACAGTCCAGCAGGAAGCTCTAATATAATCAAACAAGCGCTCACTCAACAGCAAACAGAGGCCCAATTCAAACGCCAGCAGATAACCTATCTTCCCGGGTCATTACGTTCACACTGTGTACTGGGTGTCTGACGAAGTCAGATAGACTCCCACTGCCATTCCAAAGACTGATACAGCAGATTCAGCCAGGTTTCACTGACCTCCACTAGGAATCAAGCAACACCAAGGTCTTTTTTTGCTGCTCGCACACAGCCAGGATAGTATGGCAACAGGCCTTACCAATCGCAATTAACCTGGGAGTCAAACTTCTGATTTAATTCCAGCTCCAGCATGGACCTCAGCTCCATGTGAAGCAAAAGTGCACATAAATCTGTCTCAATCAGGTCCAACAAGGGCACAGGGGTTCACCATGTAGGGGTAAATGGGGAGCAGAACGATGAGGAAGAGGCAGAGCTAGAGAGCTAGCATGAGACCATGTCCACACCAAAATGGAAACGTCTGAAAACAACTTTGTCATGCCAAAAATTGTTTGAATCGTTATGTGTTACATTAGCCTGGAGGCCTTGGAGAGTTTGCTTCCGCAAAACAGCTTGTTGTGGCTTGTAAAGGAGTTTTGAAAATTGTAGAAAGAAAATGAATCCTGCCCTGTATTCTGGATGTGTTGGAGCCGGGACTGAATGACAGTCAATGACCTAGGACAAACATCTCTTTTGAAAATTTCAGATTGCCCACACAATACACAACAATGACATTTTCAAATGTGTCTGGCTGTAGAAAGCATTTTTAAACGGATGCATTTTCAGTCCAAAATATCGTTTCAGTGTAGATGGGAGGCTTAAACAAAAAAATGTATTTTCAGTTCCGTGTTACTGTGAAAAAAGTTTCAGAACATTTTGAGGAATTAAACTATTTGTACCGTACTGACATTTTTTTTCCTTCTGGCAACTGAAATCTAGTCTACAAATATGCAACTACCAAACTTTGCTGCAGACTGGCCTTGTAAGAATTGCTCTAAGTGGTACCAGTGTTTATAGTGACAGAGACACTACAAATGAGACGACTGCTCACACCCTTCAACAGAAAGAGACAATCACCTTGCTTCTTACATCGCAAGCAGGTCTGGGTTGATATTCCGTTCCACGGGGTCCCTAAGAAGTGTCTTTACATTCTCTACAGACTAATGAGCTGAGATTGGCTACGGGAACTTCGGTTGGTTAAAACCCTTCATTTCGAATGTCCTGCAAAGTCACCAAATAAAAGAAACTCCACATTACTTTACTCTTAATGTCCTGTTTAGTGAACTCACTACGCAATTTGATGTGATTTTTGTAAGTGAATATTTTACTTCCGATGGATAGGAATCTCACTAAAAATATCCAAATGACTTCTGTAGTGTATTTCACATCTACTACTACACAACTACTGGGGTGACTGGAATGCACCTATCCCGACATTAGTAGGGAAAGCCTCCCTCATTGTGTGGAGTCGCACTATCCACATTTTTGTTGGACATTATTGAGTCAAACAGTTTTTATCAGATGCTATAAGTGATTTAAAATGATGACTATTTGACTTCTCACCATTCAGGCTAGAAATATACTTGCTGCTTGGCCACACATTCGCTGCGTCATGATTGTACTTGCCTATGTGCTATGCGGGTTACTGGAGCTTTCACTAGAGTGCAAACCAGAGAACAACGATCTACATTGTCTTGTAAAGTAGTACTAATCTCTCCCGAGTAGTTATGACCAGCATATTAGTCAGTGTGCAGCTGCAAGGACACATCACCGAGTGAACGGACTTGCCTATAAAGACTTGGCAATCAGGTATCAGCCCACTTCAAGCACTGTAAGAATATAATAACGCGATTTAACTTTTAGATTTGTACTTATCCCAAACGGAACCTAATGGAAATGTATTACTTATTCATTTTTCGTTTGATTGGTACATAATCTTCCTTTTGAGCTTGAGTTTGCACATCTGGACTTGATTATCCAGGTCTGAATGTAAAACAAACTGCACTGCAATCAGCAGGAAATCAGGCCAATACGCAAAGGTGTGTGTGTCCGTGTGTGCATTCTGCTCATGTACAATGTGTAGTGTGTTGGGACAGGTGTTTAATTTATTCCTGTGATTAAGATTTAATGTGGAGGGACTTGCAGCCCTACATCCCAGCAGTGGAGAAT
This sequence comes from Acestrorhynchus altus, assembly GCA_034509495.1. Classification (NCBI taxonomy): domain Eukaryota; kingdom Metazoa; phylum Chordata; class Actinopteri; order Characiformes; family Acestrorhynchidae; genus Acestrorhynchus; species Acestrorhynchus altus. The sequence continues at coordinate 8,571,672 of CM067519.1, read as the reverse complement.
GCGGGCATGGTGTTCAGACAAAGCCTGCTCATCCACACAAACTGCACATCTGCATCAGGCTCAGGTGGATCAGGCCAACACATGCAGTCTAAAGACCATCAGAATCCCGATACACCTACAAGAGCGTGTACTGCTTAAGTGACCTTTCAGTGACCAGGGCAGGTCCAGGGATTTTTAGCTACCATGGCTACAGGACTGGCTACAGGACTAAGGAAGCACCTACATGAAGACACTGCCATCTTCTTACAGCATACATACACTGACCAGCCATAACATTATGTTAACCTCCTTTCACCCTGTTCTTTAATGATCAGGACCCCATATGACCACCACATAGCAGGTATTAGGTGGGTGGTGGGTCATTTCCAAGACTGCAGTGAAACTGACAACATAGTGGTGGTGTCACTTGATCAGACACAGCAGTGCTGCTGGAGTGTTTAGACCCCTTGACTGAGAATAATCCACACCACACGCCTGACTCAAAAGACAACACTGCTTATAACTTATGCAGGCAATTTCTATCAGCCGGGACCACCTTTTGTAATCAGAGCTTTTTTAGTCTTAATACTTTTGTGGTTTTATTTGTTTTGTGACATAATGATCTATAGGTGCAGGTGCAGTTAGCAAAGTTCTCACACCTCAACCAGGAGTAACACTGGGCTGCTTATTTTAGTGCTTTCCTGCTGTAGCACACCCACTTTGTCCTAGCAAGGGCTCTTCAGTTAGTTCATTATCTGGATCAGGTGTGTTGGAATTAGAAGAATGTGAAATGGGGCAGTGGAACTCCAGGACTACTGTTCTAGATAATTGTTATAATTCATATAAACATGGCTAACAGATCACCAGATTTAACACCAGTGAATCACACAAACTCACTGTATAAAGAAAAATAATTGTATAAAATGTTGTTTTTTTTTTCAGGCTTTCGTCAGAAACAAAACTGCAACTCAGCTTTTTGAAAATTGTAACTGGTGGCACCCCGCTGACGAAGGCTTATTACACAGGTAATTACAGAAACAAATCATTTTAGTTGCATATACTGCCTTTTCCCTGCCTCCAGCCCTTGCTGCTTGAGTGAGAAACGCAAAAAAAAAAAAAAAAAAAAAAAAAGCAATAAACTCTTGAATAACTCTTAGTGTAGCGTCTTCCAGTGGAAAACAAATTATTTACTCAGCTTTCTGTGTCATGGTCTTGAATAAACCGTTGCTGTTTATTAAGATAAATGCAGATCAGTAAACAAAAATAAATATTGAAAAGGCCAGTGCAGCATGTGTCTTGGGAGAAGATGGCATGCTGTAATTAGCTGCCTCTTGTTGCATTCTACTTGTGCTTTCTGGATTCTACCAGAAGTCCAGGGCCACATCTGTACTGAGCTAAATCAATGAGATGAGTAAACACACTTAAATTACCATTACAACCCAATAACCTTGAACACAATCCAGAAAGAAATACAGTAACTATTAATGTATTCATCATGCTTTGGTCATTTAATACAAAGTACGGATTTGATTTCTGAGTGGTGCTCACTTCCAAAAACAAACCTTGACCCTCATGAGACCCATAGTTCAGTGTGCTTTCCAAACACTTGCCTACTAGATGTGTGATTGCAAATGTTTGGATCAGGTGGACCAGTCTGGGCTTACCTGGAGCTACCTGCCAGCACTCTACTACAAAAATCTGATGAAGTACAAGTGATCTGCTGTGCGATTAGAGCAGGTACTTTTCCAGAGAATTTGCAAGAGGACATGTCATACCTCATGCACAGGTTACACAGGCGCCACCCCTGGTCTGAAACAAGAGGAACATTTGCTGTAATGAGAACAAGTCTGACACAAAAAAGGCTACATGTGAGAAAGGGCAACCCTGGATAATGTCCGTACCTGATACCCACCATTTTCTGAACTTCATATGTGAGAACTTCTATAAAGCCTTATTAGAGCTCAAGCTTGCAGCTCACTTGTAAAGTCTGCATTATGCACTTGTAAGTAGCAACACCTTATACAGGGGTTGGACAATGAAACTGAAACACCTGTCATTTTAGTGTGGGAGGTTTCATGGCTAAATTGGAGCAGCCTGGTGGCCAATCTTCATTAATTGCACATTGCACCAGTAAGAGCAGAGTGTGAAGGTTCAAATAGCAGGTAAGAGCACAGTTTTGCTCAAAATATTGCAATGCACACAACATTATGGGTGACAGACCAGAGTTCAAAAGAGGACAAATTGTTGGTGCATGTCTTGCTGGAACATCTGTGACCAAGACAGCAAGTCTTTGTGATGTATAAAGAGCCACGGTATCCAGGGTCATGTCAGCACCACCAAGAAGGACGAACCACGTCCAACAGGATTAACTGTGGACGCAAGAGGAAGCTGTCTGAAAGGGATGTTGGGGTGCTAACCCGGATTGTCTCCAAAAAATGTCATTCCCAAGACGAACTGACACTGTATTGGCTGCAAAAGGAGGCCCTATTACACCATACTAATCAATTATTGTGGTCTAAAACCAAGTGTTTCAGTTTCATTGTCCAACCCCTGTAGTTCTGATTGGAATATGTGGGCAGATTTGCACATAAGATCAGTGTTCACACGTTCAGAAGGTCTGATGTCATGGTGTGGGGAGCAATTTTGCAAAATCTGCAGGGACAGAACATTCAAGCTGTATGAGATGGATTATCATAGAACACCATTAGAAACCACTACAACTCCATTCTGAGATGTCTGACATGTTGCAATAGCAAACATGGAGGCCTGATGCCATACAGAATATGTGTAGTTCAATACATATTGCTCAAATCAGTCAATTTAATCAGGTTCTGTTAATTTAATCTGTTCCTCATAACAGTTTCTGGTTATCTTCCGTATGAACAGCAATGTAATCTAACACTGTGCAACAATTTTTTGACATTTGCATGATTAGGTTCAGAGCTCATGGTGATTCACCCCATATGCAATCCACTGGAAATGACCCAAGATTTCCATGATGCCACTGCCAAGAGTTTTTTTTTCCTTTTGTCCGCAGATGTCTGTAGAGCCCCTTTCCTTAGATATGACATGACATTGCTTACAGTCCATTCACTCTTCAAAACTCAAATCTCTCTCTCTGTCTCTCTCTCTCTCTCTCCCTCTCTCACTCTCTCTCTCACACACACACACACACACACACACACACACACACACACACACACACACACACACACACACACACTCACTCACTCACTCACTCACTCACTCACTCTCTCTTTCTCTCTCTCTCACCTGAAAAAAACCCATCAAGTTTCTGTTTCTGCATGGCCAGTGAGCCACTATGCTCAATGGGTTTTGCGATTGAAATCGGGGCACAGGTTCAGCCCCTCTTCCCCCATCTCCCATTTCCACAGGGGGCCCACAGGAACACTTTATGGTAGCTGGCACAGATTTCTTCCACATGCTGCCTCACCTCTTTGACACAGCTGACAAAACGGTTGAAGAAAAAGACACTAGCTGGAGGATTTTACCTCACAAACAAGACTTAAGTGAGTTGTGTTACACACAAATGGATGGAGCTAAATACAGGGCAATCCTAGAGGAAATCCTGTTAAGAGGCTGCAATAGACTTGAGACTAGGGCAGAGGTCCAGTGTCCAGGAGGACAATGACTCTAAACATACAGCCAGAGCTACAATGGAATGGTTTAGATCAAAGTACATTCATGTGTTAGAATGGCCCAGAGTGGCCCAGAGTCCAGACCTAAATTCCATTGAGAATCTGTGACAGAACTTGAAAACTGCTGTTCACAGATGCTCTCCATCCAATATAACTGAGATTAAGCCTCTACAAAACAGGTAGAGATATTCCCCCAAAAAACAGCTGTAATTGCAGTAAACAATCATCCTATAAAGAATTGACTCAGAGGGGCTGAATACAAATGCACTTTTTATTTTTAAAACTTAAAAAAATGTGTGTATTTTTTAAAATATCTTGTACTAAAGCCTAGTCATGATTAATAAAACCTGCTAATGTTATTGAAACTCATGAGTACGATGTCATTCAAAATTGGGAGCACGAATTAGTTCAACATGGCAGCAATTTATATAATTTGCTCACACTAAAAAGAATCGAGAACATGTTGTAGAACATCGTGAGCATGATTTGTACTTATAATGGGTCATAATGTAATGAGGACCCTGTTATTGTTCGTGTCCCATGTATGTGGTCCGAGTCATTTGAGGCTCTAGAAAGGGTTTATCATGGTTTAGGTATGGAGAACAAAGGCATACTGACAACTCTAGCTACTTTAATAAAGAATGCTGATGACAAGCAGGATGGATTTCGTAAAATAAGAGCATGATTTAATAAAAACGAGTGCACGTTTTAAACAAATCATCTTTTATGGGTATAATTTAAAAAGTGTGGAAAAGATACTTTTTCAAAATATCATCATTAACGTAGGAGAACCATATTCTGTACAGAAATTCTGTATTTTCTACCTTTTAGTGGATACTACCCAAAGTCACACAGGCTGTAATGATTGGTTGAGCTATGGAATAATTGCCTAGCAACCAAATGAATTTTGATTGGCTGCTTTTTGACTGATAGTTTTGAGTGAAAGAAAAACACAAAACTATCTGTCTAATCAGAGCAGAGCACTGATATTCTGCACACGTCATATTCTTTCAATGGTGTAATCATAACATTCCCACTGGTAGTATCCAATTATTTAAATGGAATTCTTTTTGAAGTATTTCTTTAAATATTCTACTATAGTCTACCTATATTGTGTTATATTGTATGGATTTTGAGATGAGACAAGCAAAACAGGAAAACCCAATTTCTGTTTCAAAACAATTAAACAGAACCACCTAAAGCGTAAAAACTTCCTTAACTCTTAGAACCAGAGATCCACAATTTGCATACAGTTACATGCTATTTTCTAGGATTCTAGGTTTCAAAACTCAGAGTAACCTACAGATATGGTAACCATGGTGGAGACTTTGACACTGTGATGCCATATAAATGAGCAACCCAGCTCTAAATGAATTAAATCCCAGTTCAAATGCCAAAGGAGCTTCCATTGCATTGTCACTGCTCTGTCCACGTGAACATGCATTCAGACTCGGGACGGGCTCATGATGTCACTGACCCAGAGCTTGGTTTATACAACAGTATACAGTAAAACCAGAAAGAAGGGCCTGCATTTTTCTCTTTTTCTCACACAGTGTTCAAATTTCAGAATAATAGTAGGATATAACAATAAAATTGTTAAAATAAAATAAATACATAAAAAAAAAAAAACGTAGGCACAAGTATATTTTTTGATCAAAACATGGTCAGATTCCTATAAATATTTTAATGTTTTTACATCTCAAATGAAGACAAATGTCAGTAGCCTAGGATCTCCTGCAAAATTGGCTTAGAGTTCTAAAGGTCAATGGACACTAAATGTGATATGTGATACGTATACAGCATACTGTTTAGAGTACTATACCACACAGCATCCAGGACGTGGTAATGGTCATCATGTATCATGTACCACTAGGCTGTTACATCTATACTGACGTTGTGCTGAAAGGATGATGGGAAGCAGTATTATCTGTAGTATACACTAGTTCTGGCTCCATACTAGAACATTTGGTGAGAGTAATGTATCATCTGGATATCTATGTGAAATATTCATATTCACATTCTGCATATTTCTGACGAGTTTTGAGCTCAATCAGCAAGTGAGAAGTATGCTGTAGGCAACTTCAAACAGAGCCAGAGACAAAAATATTGACACTTAACCACGGCCAGGGATATGGTATGGACTTCCCAGTACAGTGGGGAATTAGAGGTGTCTCTGAAGTTGGGTATGAAAGTGAATATGAGCCTGCATTGTGGGTTTGCGCAGAAAACCCACTGAAACACAACTCCTGCCGGGAGCTGGAGCAGAGAAATCAAACGTTTCTCTACAGAACAAAGAAGAACAGCTTGGAGAACAACAACCAGTGCACATACACACAGGCTTGGGAGTCACTCTTGGTCAGAGACAGGGCATGTCCGAGGAGCAATTAATATTTAAAGGAGACCATCCTTGCTATGGGGAGTAAACAAAAACTGAAGTAAGTGTGTTGAAGTCTGTGTGTGTGTGTGTGTGTGTGTGTGTGTGTGCCCTCACTTATCCCAGTGGACACTCCAAAGGCTGAAGACTGTGTGAACTGGAGTGACTGTGAAGCCTTATGCTGTCAAACATGGAGACACCAGAGTTAGAGCAAAGCTGAATGTGCTAAGAACAGCAAGCAAATAAAAGAATGAAAAGAAAACGAGAGAGAGAGGGAGAGAGAGAGAGAGAGAGATAAAAAGAGTGAGAGAGAGAGAGAGAGAGAGAGAGAGAGAGAGAGACAGAGAGAGAGATAGAGAGATAGAGAGAGATAAAAAGAGTGAGAGAGAGAGAGAGAGAGAGAGAGAGAGAGAGAGAGAGAGAGAGGGAGTCATACAGAGCAAGTTAATGGGTCATTCCGAGACCACAATTGTATAAAACATCAGGCAATAAAAAGCAGAGAAATTCAATCAAACTCAGTAAAGTAGATCATTTATCACAGATCATCAGAAATGAAAAATTTAGAGGCTAAAGAACCAAAATTATTAAGCACAGATGAGTAATTAATACACTCCAAGGTCAGAGATTTTCCATCAACACAAGTTGATGTGAGCCATCCAGGCTTAGAGAAAGAGATCTTTCATTTCCTTTCTGATGAAAGAGCCGGATGAGGTGGACATGAAGGCTGACCTCTTCATGACCACAAACACACAAAACGAACACTCCATTCTGCCCCTGAATTGTAAAACACCTTGTATCAGACAAAATCCTTCAATCACCAAAATCACAAATTACAGCAGATTAAATAATTATGTTTATATGGTTTCAGTTTCAGAGCATTTCTATTGGACAATTCATAACATAATTCGCACACAATGTAAACTTACAGGTGCACATTATATAAAACAAACAAACAAACAAATAAACAAACAAACAAAATGAAAAAGAGGTGTTTTTTGCCTCTATTTCTCATCATCCAATTTCAAATACATTGAATGATGCTGAGGTCTACTTTTCTGAGTAAAAATTAAATGTCTTCAAGAATTATGGCTAAAAAAGACCTAAATATAGCACAATCAGTAGGTCTAATGAACACTTTTTGATTAAAAAACAAATTTGTGCCATAATAAAATCATAAATCTTCATTTTTTTTTACTTTTAGGTTTTCTCCATCATTAAAAGTGCTAAAAAATCTAAGAGATCCAGTGGTCTGTCAGGTTATTTATGCTTGTGGGTTTTATATATATATATCAAGGTCAAGGTCAAGGTCAAGGCTTTTTATTGTCATTACAACCGAGTACAGGTACACAGTGCAATGAAATTGCGTTCCTCCGGAACCAAGGTGCAACATGGAGCAGCAATACAATTGGACGACATAAAGTGCAAAACAGTACAATAAATACAATAAATACAGTGAACAAGAGACAGTTCAACAGACAGGACAGGACAGTACAATACCGATTGGTACAAAGAAGTGAGATGAATGGTGGGAATAAGGTGCAAGAGATATGTAACATACTGTACATCTAGATGTGCGTGATAACAGCAGTTACTGAGGTAGAAAGTGTAGTGTAGTTCCTGGTGCGCAGCAAATATTGCTGATAGGATGGGGATTATCCAGTCTCTATGTGCCGTGTGTGTGTGTGTGTGTGTGTGTGTGTGTGTGTGTGTGTATGTGTGTAGAGTGCTGGGTGGTTTTCAGTCCAGTGTTTTGTGTTGATGTGGTTTATGTGGTGTGAAGAATGGTGTGAGGTTCAGTTTCAGCTCTGTCTCAGTGAGTTGAGGAGTCTGACTGCCTGGTGAACAAAGCTATTGCAGAGTCTGGTGGTGGAGGCTCGGATGCTCCGGTATCGTCTGCCGGACGGCATCAGAGTGAAGAGACTGTGTGAGGGATGGGTTGGGTCATCCACAATGCTGGTGGCTTTGCGGAGGCAGCGAGAGGTGTAGGTGTCACTGATGGAGGGGAGAGGGACTCCGATGATCTTTTCTGCTGTCCTCACTATCCGCTGTAGGGTCTTGCGATCCGTGATGGTGCAGTTCCCAAACCAGACGGTAATGCAGGTGCTCAAGATGCTCTCTATCGTCCCTCTGTAGAACATGGTGAGGATGGGTGGTGGAAGGTGAGCTCTCTTCAGTCTCCGCAGAAAGTAGAGGCGCTGCTGGGCTTTCTTTGTTATGGCGCGGGTATTGAGGGACCAGGTGAGGTTCTCTGCTATGTGAACACCGAGGAACTTTGTGTTCCTCACAGTCTCCACTGCAGAGCCGTTAATGTTCAGTGGTAGGTGATGATTTCCTGGTGCTCTTCTGAAGTCAACAACCATCTCTTTGGTTTTGTCAACGTTTAGGGATAGGTTGTTGTTTCTGCACCAGTCTGTTAGCCACTGCACCTCCTCTCTGTATGCTGACTCGTCGTTCTTGCTGATGAGGCCAACGACAGTTGTGTCATCAGCGAACTTGATGAAGTGATTTGAGCTGTGCTTTGCAGTACAGTCATGAGTCAGCAGAGTGAAGAGCAGTGGACTGAGCACACAGCCCTGGGGGGCACCAGTGCTCAGTATGGTGGTCCTGGAGGTGTTGTTACCAATCCTGACTGACTGAGGTCTCTCAGTCAAGAAATCCAGGACCCAATTGCAGAGGGAGGAGTTCAGGCCCAGCAAGCTCAGTTTCCCGATCAGGTGCTGAGGGACGATGGTGTTGAATGCTGAACTGAAGTCGATGAACAGCATTCGGACGTAGCAGTCTTTCTTGTCCAGGTGGGTGAGAGCCAGGTGGAGTGCAGTTGAGATGGCATCGTCTGTTGATCGATTTGGACGATACGCAAACTGCAGTGGGTCCAGTGAGGAGGGGAGCTGGTTCTTGATGTGCCTCATGACCAGCCTCTCGAAGCACTTCATGATGATGGGAGTAAGTGCAACGGGACGGTAGTCATTGAGGCAGGACACTTGAGACTTCTTTGGCACAGGAACGATGGTGGACGTCTTGAAGCACGTTGGCACAACAGCAGTGCTCAGAGAAATGTTGAAGATGTCCGTGAGAACATCTGCGAGCTGTTCAGCACATCCTCTGAGCACTCTGCCAGGTATGCTGTCTGGTCCAGGGGCTTTCCGTGGGTTGACTCTGAGTAGAGTTCTCCGCACGTCGGCTGAGGACAGGTGCAGTATCTGGTCATTTGGAGAAGGTGTGGTCTTCCTTGCTGCCGTGCAGTTCTGTGCTTCAAACCTTGCGTAGAACGTGTTCAGCGCGTCTGGGAGGGAGGCATCGCTACTACAAGCAGGAGAGGGGGCCTTGTAGTTGGTGATGGTCTGGATGCCCTGCCACATGCGCCGCGTGTCCGCAGTGTCCTTGAAGTGGTTGTGGATCCTCTCTGCGTAGGTGCGCTTTGCCTCTCTGATGCCCCGGGAGAGCTTGGCTCTGGCTGTTCTGAGGCCTGCCTTATCGCCTGACTTGAAGGCCTTGTCCCGGTTTCTCAGCAGCTCACGTACCTCTGCAGTCATCCACGGCTTCTGGTTGGGGCGTGTTGTGATGGTTTTGGAGACAGTAACATCATCAATGCACTTGCTGATGTAGCCAGTCACTGATTCTGTGTACTCCTCCAGGTTGATGGAGTCATCAGATGTAGCAGCTACTCTGAACATGTCCCAGTCAGTGTGCTCAAAACAGTCCTGAAGAGCAGAGATGGCTCCTGGAGGCCAGGTTGTCACTTGCTTCTGTACTGATTTGGCACGTCTGATGAGAGGTCTGTATGCAGGAATGAGCATGACAGAGATGTGGTCCGAGTAGCCGTAGTGGGGTCGGGGCTCAGCTTTGTATGCACCGGGAATGTTTGTGTAAACAAGATCCAGCACATTAGCCCCCCGGGTTGGAAAGTCCACATACTGATGAAAGCTGGGTAGCAGAGACTTCAGGTTACTGTGGTTGAAGTCTCCAGCAACAATGAACAGTCCGTCAGGGTGAGAGTTCTGGAATTTTATGATGGAACTGTGTAGTTCACAGAGTGTTCAGTTCCCTGGGCAGATGGAAGGGTCTGGCTCTGATGATAGCGAACTCCACGAGCGGCGAGCAGTAGCTGGAGACCATCATTGCGTTGTTACACCATTCGGTGTTGATGTAGACACACAGGCCACCTCCGCGGGTCTTACCGGATAGGTCCGTGTCGCGGTCCGCACGGAAGGAGACCAGGCCGTCCAGCTGAATGGCAGAGTCCGGAATGGAGTTCGTTAACCACGTTTCCGTGAAAACGAACACACAGCAGTCTCTGAACTCGCGCTGGGTTGTCCGCTGAATTCTCATTAGATCCAGTTTGTTCTCCAGGGAGCAGACGTTGGACGTTGTATATATACACACAAGCACACAAGCATAAATAACCTGACAGACCACTGGATCTCTTAGATTTTTTAGCACTTTTAATGATGGAGAAAACCTAAAAGTAAAAAAAAATGAAGATTTATGATTTCATAAGGGTGAAGACAAACACATGCCTCCTCCAGTACATGTGAAGCCAGCAGTGGCCTATTTTTGAACTGCCACTATTGCATATATATATTTTTTTTTCTGTCACCAGTAAAGTTGATTTTTTTTGTGACAGCGACAATTTAAAGTACATTAAATGTGACTTCACACTAACAAAACATTTCCTGAGGGAAACAGCCAGTACTCACGCACCATCAAAAAATGTTCAACAGTCAGTTCCCACCAACAACAATATATGCACAGAACTGCTGAAAACAGACTTTCAAATCAGCAGTTCTGCTACAGTTGTTTAAAGAAACACACACAGCTGCCATGTATTATCTGACAAACACCTACATGACCATGCTGTCTATGTATGCCTACACAGCACAACCCTGAACGGCTGCTCACGTGCAGCCTGAGATGTCTCAGTGTGTGTAGGTCGACAGCTAGCTCTGAGGGCAGTGTGTGTGTGTGTGTGTGTGTGTGTGTGTGTGTGTGTGTGTGTGTGTGTGTGTGTGTGCGTGTCTGTGTGTGTGTGTTTGTGTGAGTGTGACGTACACAGGCGCTGACTCAGCCTAATGCGAGCAGGCAGGTGGGGACAGAGAGCAAGAGAGAGAGAGAAAATCAAAGAAGGGAGAACTATTCCCATCTGCTTGCTTATCTCCCTCTCTCTCTCTCTCTCTCTCTCTCTCTCTCTCTCTCTCTCTCTCCCTTCTGTCCATCTCTGTGTCTCAGACCGCAGCGCAGAGAATACAGATCACCTCATCACACACGGCAGCTGTCCAAGTGCTCTACGTATGTTATCTCGCTGTAAGCTAAACACATACACATATGGATTCATAACACCAACCTCATGCCTATGTCTCTCCAATGAACACACACACACACACACACACACACACACACACACACACACACACACACACACACACACACACAAACAAACACTAGCCTACTATCTCCCATTGTAAATTAAGAATAAATTTCACCCTGATCTTCATTGGTCAGGACCCAACAGGACCACCACAGTGCACAGAGCACAGTGACTGTGGTGACACATGACTGTGGACACTGTGTCTCCTCATTCCTCATTCCTTAGTTGGTCCACATTTACAGTATGTAAAGCCAGAGACAGAAGCTCATCTGTTTCTGCACAGTTTGTGTTAATTACCCTCTTGTCCTTCATCTGTGCTCACAGGATGCTGTTGGCTGGATATTTCTGGTTGGTGGATTATTCTCAGCGCAGCAGTGACACTGAGGGGTTTAAACACTCCAGCAGCACTGCTGTGTCTGACCCACTCACACCAGCACGACACAAACTAACATGCCACCACCACATCAGCGTCACTGCAGTGCTGAGAATGATCCATCTCCCACATAACACTCCTGACCATTTAAGAATGGAGGGCTAAAGGACGGTGAAATTAAGCTAATATAGTAAAAAAAGCCACAATATGCATTTTTACATTAAAACAACAGCTTTAAAATCACTGTGCTGCTCCACTGACTTGTAAAAAGCTGAAGGGCGTCTCTACCGTTGCCACTCCAGGCCTGGAATATTGCTAATGCCCTGTTTGACTTTGGTGGGGCATAACCTAAGTCATATCAGTCCATCTGCTTCACACCTCTCAACTACTGAACAAATGCTTATAGCGATCCGTGAGGGGACACTCAAAGCATGATTTGTATTAAGGACATAAAATTAAGGACATAAGTGGTATAAAAGCAAATCTCACCACTCAAATATTAAAGGAAATCAGAAGCAAACAAATGCCAAAGCTCACATAATGCTGCTTTAATCATCCAGGACAAAGATCAGCTTGAGCACTTTAGACTGTTGTAGCTAAACCAGTGAACCTAGTGAACCTTTGAGCACTGGACCATGTTTCTGTGAGACAAATCGATTCACATAAAGTAAGTCAAAGTTACAAGTCCTTGTATTTTCTTGCATTAACAGTTCTGTTTGCATGTGGCTGACAATGAATTGTGTTGCCTAACTGCAGTACCTCTTCTTTTGGTCTCCAGAATGCCCCAATGTTTGCCCTCTAGCTGCCCCCATGAAACTCTGCCAAACACTCCCTCACAGCTGCCAATCAGCAGCTCAGCTTCAATCGCTCGTCCGGATGCCTGGGTGCCAGGTGAGAGAGGCCATCTCTGGCTCCAGGCAGCCCAGCAGTTGGACAGGGCTCGGCATGCAAAAAAGCACTGATAAGTAAATGATATGTTCCAGTTTAAGAGATGCCTCTTTCGTCAGTGAGCATTCCGTGCCCACAGAGCGTGTTCTGTCTGCAGGTTCTCCATCCACACAGCCGAGTTCCTCTGTGGAACAATGTGTGCAGTGCTGTCACAGTATGTTTAGTAGAGGAGAGTGTATGTAATCAGGCATGTACTCTAAACATAGAGCAGTCCTAGAACTGGAGGACATGGTGGTGTGTGTGTGTGTGTGTGTGTGTGTGTGTGTATGTGTGTGTGGTGTGCTGGTACAAGTGCATCAGATCAAACCCCTCAGTGTCTCTGATGGACTGTAGAAATTAACTGCAGGAACAGATGATGCTTTATATCTACAAGGTGGACCAACTAGGTCAGAGTGACTGACAGAGTGGACAGTGAGTGGACACAGCGTTTAAACACTCCAGTACTGATGTGTCTGAGTCATTCATACCAGTGCAACACACACTAACTCACCACCGCTATGACAGTATCACTGCAGTGCTGACTCGTGGTGCTCCTGTAGGGTCCTGACCATTAAAGAACACAATGAAAGAGGCTAAAAAAGCAGATGGACTAAAATCTGTAATTAGAGAAATGCTTCTTATGGTAAAATCGACACCAAATGTAGAAATAATGTTATTATTGGCTGCTCTGTGTTTATTACTACCTATTTATAATTATTACTATTTATTTCTAAATAATAACATATTTTATGGAATGTTAATGGAACATTTGTAACATCCTAACAGCCAAGTTCAGATTTAACCATAAGTTGATAAGAAGTATTTATTTATAAAATAAATAAATCACACAAATCTAAAGGAAGTATTATCATAACCGTTGTAGTGTATTGTGTTTTTAGGCTTTAGGGATTTTTTTTAATAATTTGAAAACAACCCAATTTCATTTTGGCTGAGAACAAAACAAAACAAAGATATGGCCATGATTTGTTGACTTTTATTACAGTCATTTATAACATTCCAGAATCGATGCAGTGGAATCTCTAGCTTCAGATCAATGCACTGGATTAAATGAGCTCAAGAGAAGCAGGATAGTGAGCCTTCAACAAATCCAGCCTCTAGAGACACACACAGACCCTCACAGATTCTACAATAAATACACTTGGAGGGCAGTAGTAACAATATTACATGCTAGACTGGGGTATTACTTTTCTACACAGCAGGATTGTACAATGTTTTGCATACTGTTGCATTTCTTTTAATGATTCTGACTTTTTTTTTTTTTTTATTATTAGAAAAGAGCCATAAACTTAAATCATTTAATTTGCATCGCTTTGCTTATTCAAATCTAATGCACTTCTTCATATACTCTGATATAAAATGCACTTGAAAAATGCAGCTTCAGCAGTTAAAAACAGTCCTGTAACAATATCACACATTTCATTTCCAGACTAGGGCTGCATGAACTGTCCTTCCTTAATTTCTATCTTAATGCCAAGCATGGCAATATTATTATAGAGTAGCAGAAGTCTGCAATATGCAAATCGGTGTTACTGAATGCTGTGAGCATCCCGACCTGTCACAGATGTTTAAGCCAAGACAATTTAGGATAAGTTAAATGAAAAAAAGAAAAAGAAAAAGTTTTAGGTCTCCATTTATCCACTTGAACCCCAGCTTTATTTATTTATTTTACTTTTTATTTTAACACCTACCATTCATTAAATACTAAGTATCCGGTATATATTCATTATTTCATAATGATCTAATACCAACTAATTCAGTACCTAGTAATTATTTAATACCTACTAATGTATTTGCAGAGTATTTTTAATTATTCATAATATATGAATTTATAATATGATAATAATAGGATTTATTATTTACTAATCATTTAGCACCTACTATTACTTAGTAGTGATCATAATGAAAATTATTCAGCAACTACTAATTATTCAATAGGTAGTAAATATTCATTAACTAAATATTAATTAATAAAACTCTTATTTAACCTGTTGTTTGAAGAATGTGCTTACATGCAGGCTTTTAGTGCTGGCAGATTGACTCTGAGGAATGTTTTGCATTCTATTCTAATCTAATACAGAATTTTCCAAATTCACTTTATTACTCCTATCAAATTTTTAAAATGACAATGGAAAGTTCTGTAAATTTCATAATTTCTTTCATAATGTTTGGTTATGTTACCCACTTTTTTTTAGAGTGCACTTTAGCTGCATGGACAAATTTATTTAAAAGCCACCTAAGATATTCCAGAGTATAGAAATTGGGAAACTCTTTCCCAAATCAGCTCCACATCTAAATTCCTGTGGTCTAGCAGCTTTGTACCTCTGACATAACATGGAAAATAGAGGCCTGAGCTTCTCCTCTCCTGCCTTCCCATTTCTGACACCCAGCTCCAGTCAGCCGCCTAGCCCTCTGGCACCCAGCGCAATCACTACTCAAGCTGCAAAATATGTGCAAATAAATTGTGCTGCAATTATGTAGTGATGGCAAAATTGTGATTTTCATATGTGCAATCTCCAAATGGCACTGCGAGTAATTACTGAACCATTCCGTGCAGGCAGTCGTTCTCTATCTCTAGCTAGGTTTCCATCCATGTATTTGTCTTTGCAGAGTAAATAATTGTTGAAAAATGAAGCAAATGAGAATATAATAAAGTCATCAAGCCAAGACTGAGAAAAGCCTCTAAAGCATATATAATGTGGAGATATGTTCAAAAGGTTCTACAGCCTCAAACACCTCAACCAGCCTCAAAGTGGTTCTTTAAAGAATGTCTCTTCTTTGGCATTGAAACATTTACGTTAATATGACACTGTTATCCAGAGCATCTTACAAGTTTACTCATATCACAGAGGTGGGCCAGAGTAGTGTTAAGTAGGTAGGTTAAGTTTGGGTTATTGTCATTGTTAGGGTTAGGGTTAAGTTAAGTTTGGGTTATTGTCATTGTTAGGGTTAGGGTTAGATTAAGTTTGGGTTATTGTCATTGTTAGGGTTAGGGTTAGATTAAGTTTGGGTTATTGTCATTGTTAGGGTAAGGGTTAGTTTAAGTTTCTGTTCTGCTTAAGGTTAAGGTTAGGGCACTTTTTAGGTTAAGTTTAGGTGTGGGTTCATGTAACACAACTGGAATATTTGCTTTGTAACTTTCTCTATGCAAATAATTTAATTCAATCAGTAATTCGTGCATACGCACAAAGGTTTTCCTACATTTAGCATTTGGTGCACAGCCGGGAAAAACAACTTAAAAGTTAAAATACTTAATGGTCACAATTAAGATTCTAGTCTTCACTTTCTTCTATCTTGCTCTCAACTGATTATTAATTAATTAATTAATCCCAACATTATGCTTTCTATAGTTTCTCTCACTCTGACATTTTTGTGAGATTCCAAAGCACAGGGAGTAAAAGGGATCTTCAAGCTGTGTAGGGAGTAGTAACAGTTTATCACTACAAAGGAAGTTGACAGTAAAGCTTACCCATCAGTCATTACATATCCTGGGGGTTAAGACAGCTGGTGCATTATCTGTGAGGATCATGGGCAATAAAACCCAAGCCTGTTGTATGTATATAAAATCACATTGATCTCCATACTACATACAATATGAATGAAATATAGGGGCAATCTTGCA
The DNA here is from genome assembly GCA_034509495.1 of Acestrorhynchus altus. NCBI lineage: Eukaryota > Metazoa > Chordata > Actinopteri > Characiformes > Acestrorhynchidae > Acestrorhynchus > Acestrorhynchus altus. The sequence goes on along the minus strand of CM067519.1, from coordinate 8,555,355 downwards.
CCATATGCTTCCTTTTGTGTACTGCAATTTTTCTGAACAATAACAAGTATAATTATAGACCATATAAAGCATTTACTTTTGACTGTTCAGGGTAGCTGTGGCCTGCTGGTTAGGGAACCAGCCTTGTGACTGGAAGGTGGCTGGATCAATTCCCTGAACTGCCAGGACATGACTGAAGTGTCCTTGAGCAAAGCAAACTCCCTAGCTGTGGCTTGGGCACCATGGAAAGGGATGCCACCGCTCTGGGCATCTGTGTTCACTGCCCCCTAGTGTGTGAATGGATGGGTTACACGTGCAGTGGGTCTATCTTTCTGTTTACATTCAATTACGTTGCTGACACCGAAATCAACTTTGTCAATCCACTCTCTCTAATTCAAATCATGGCTCAGTGGTGCAGTTGTTATGAAGACAGCGGTTCCAAGCTGGGTCAAGGTCAGTAAACAGAACCTCCCAAAAATAAAGGAAAGTCTGGCTAAACCTCTCTACAATGGCAACGAGTAGCACCTGCAATCAAACCTGAGCCGGGTTAAAAACATTACCCTTTGAGTCATTCTCAGTGTGTGTCTGTGTGCGTGTGTAAAAATAATGAAGATTTTGACAGGTCCGGACGTGTGAGGGACCAGAGGCTAGTGTCCGTGTGGAGCAGGAAGTGTGTGGGGATCAGGGCAGAAAGAGGCAATCTGTTCCGCTTGCGATCTGCGAACAGGCCTCCTCTTCTGCTGTCAGCACAATGTCACCCACACCACCGCACTCTGCCCGCCACGTCCACTCTGCCGGCAATGTCACCCACGTCACATTGTGTTGTTAGCACCCTCGGATGGACAGCAGACACTTTAACAGGACAGCGTGGCAGAACAAGGTAGTCTATTCCTACTAACCTTGTTCATCCTCGCTACTGTTTTCCAAAGTTTGGAGAAGGAGGACCATTAACAGAATGCTTTCTCAACATCTCCATCAGCCTGTTTCAAATGATCAATAACCACTGATATTAATGTCAACACAATCATTAACTTTCGGAAAACAACAGAATACTCATCTAAGGCCTTAGAATAGACGTCAGTGATGCGGTGAATTTCATCGGTTTTATGGAAGGCTATGGAGGACTAAGAGAATTCTCAGTGGGCCTCAACTCACGTAAGTTAATTCAGTGTCAGTGTTGCTTCTGATGTAGTCTCGTACAAAATGAACAGTGGCCATGAGGACAACCAGTACGTGCTATCAGTGGAATGGTTTCGTGTTAGTGGCCGTCAGACCATAACCATCATATAATCACAAGAAGGCTGCTATCAGCAGGACTAAACAGAGGAAGACCACTAGCTACAGAGCAAGGAAAGCAGAATGAGGAGTGAGAAAGTTCAGACTAAGTTCAAATCTGATCTGAGCTCAGTCTTGTTATCCCAGCTTAACCAGTTCATTCCATCTCATAAACCTGTGCTGCAGTTGGCCAAATTAACTCGAGACCTGCACTTACATGCTGTTTTCGACACTTTGTAACACTGCTCTCTAGTGGTCAGGGTTTCAACACAACACAAAACGGACCACTGTCTGCCACCAATTTGTACATGCAAAGTGAGTCATCGTGGAGCATTTCTGATGATCCGTGTAAAAGACAGCTCCTGTTTTGAATCAGTGTGAAGATGAAATAAGTTGGAAAAACAAACGACGCCTCTCAATCTGAAACTGTGGTGTCTGTGCCTTTGATGCAAACCCTGGAGCACAAACAAAACTGTACAGACAGAGACACAGAAAGAGTGAGATTGGCCATCCATCATGTTGAAGCTGAGTACAGAGTGAAGAGAATGGTGACACATATACTCTGGCAAGACATTACCATTCAGCCTGGGATAGCTTTATGGAAATCACTATTGTGAAGGCATCACTCCACTAAACCTCAGACTCTTCGTTTGTAGGAACCCAGTCAGCTCTGATGCAAAAATACACATGCAACCCCCCCCACACACAGACACACACACAATCATTCATGAATTAATGAATGGATGAATAAATATATACATGCATACACTTAAAAGCAGTTAAACTTTGTGACGTGAGATCAGATCACACATGAGCAGTGAGGTGAGCTTAACTATGGCCGGCTGACTTGTGGATTTCGATTTGGGAGACATCACAGCTCACATGTGGCATGAACTCACGTCACAGTGGTGTTTATGTGTTTGTTTATTCATTCATTCATTCATTCATTCATGCACATACTATGTATACCTGAGAGTACAGTTCGTCTTCCATCACAGCCCATGTGAACTGCCATCATAATTCATGTGTGACATGAGCAGTGATTTTTATTTATTATAGATATACTTCTCTGTCTGACTACAATTCAGTTCACATCACAGCTCTCATGTGACTTGATCTCACGCCACGGCTTGCGTGCAACACGAAAGGTGCAGTTTATTTATTTAATTATTTATTCGTTTCCCTAAAATCACAATCCAGCTCACGTCCCAGCTTAAGTGCGATGTGAGCTTACGTCGCTCGTGATCTGTGATGTACGCTGAACCGTCGACTGCATAGCATTAAAGATTCTGGAGTGAAGTATTCAAACATTTTTCTTTCTCTTCACGCCTTACTGATCTTTATATCAGGAATCAGCAGTAATGATGATGATTACACCTGACCCTTGGACAATATCCTCTCGCCTGTCATGCAGTATGACTACAGTCAACAGACGAGAAACTGACATGATGGAAAAAAAAAAACAAAAAACAAAACAAAACAAAAAAAAAAACAACAGTCAGCCTTTTCATGTTGCACCATTCCCCAGCATTTGGACGTGCAGTCAAACACACGCTATATGGTGTATTCCCCCAAGTCCACACTTAGAGGCTATTTGATTGATTGCAGTAAATGGTAAAGTGGAGCCGTGGAACCAGCACTGTGATGTGGCCACAGAAAACAACACACATGAGCATTATAGCAGGAACTTCAGCAGGAACAGTACACGGCTTTCCAGCTCAGTGCATGCACGAACACATACACACACACACGCAATGTACTTTCCAGCTCAGCAGACTGCAAGCTTATTGATGTAGGTGTGTGTCAGAGGGGAGTACTGCCCATTTCTTTCAGAAGGGTGAATACACACACACACACACACACACACACACACACACACACACACACACACACACACGCACACACACTGCCCTGCTCTTTTCAAGATGGCAGACTAATAAATTTTTTTCATTGTCATCTTTTCTCTGGAACATTTTACCTAAACGCCACTATAGTAGCATGTTCAATATTCATGGTGAACACCATGCCAGCCTCTTTGTCCAAGTCAGGATTTGGACCTTGATCACTTGGCCGCTCTGTCCTCTCCAGAGACTACTGCTGTTTGGTTTACCACCATTTCAGCCCACTAATGGGGGCTAATCAAACCCTTCATCTGTCTGATTAGCATTAGTAAGTCCCTCATTCTGGCCATTAGCTCATCAAGGCCATCTATTCTCATCTATTGACTTAGAGAAGCCCTGTCAGTGCAGCAAATCATTTCCCATTACATAAAGCAGACAGACAGACTGACACAGAAAGGGGAATTATGTGTAACTGTTTCCGATAGAAAGCACTTTCCTGCATATCGCTGCCTTTTCTGTACTGTATACATTATGCAAAACTCTGTATTTGCATAAAGGAGATTTACAGGTTCTTTTTTGACTTCTACAGACTTGATTCAAATTTGGGTCATTGCTGGTGGTCCATCCACTGCAATTTGTTTTTCACAGCATGTGAACAGAAGGTGTTTTTTTCACTATATGGACTAAAAATATATGGGCAGCTGCTCATTCATTGTTCTTTCCAAAATCAAGAGTTGGATACACCCTTCCAATAAATGCCTTGCACCCACTGCCCACACAGATCTTGTCTAGTTCCTGTCGGTGAAGCAGAGCAGGACTCTTTGGAACAGATAAACCTGAACCTAATGGCACCATGCCTAATGCCAGATGTGGGGAAGAGGGGTATACAGTAAAGCCCCCAGCATTGGGCTGTGGAGCAGTGGATGGGTATCTGGAATCATAGCGCTGCAACACTTTTTATAATCCATCAAATCCTCACAGCATTGCTGTGTAAGAAGCCCACCCTGGACAGTAGAGACAATTACTCCAACAACAAGTAGCATAAACCCTTTTTACCCTTGAGTCCAGCGTAAAAGAATGAATGAGCAGGTGTCCCGACATTTTTGTCTATATAGTGTATGTATTAAAAATGATGCTGAAAGAAAACTATGCATTGTATCATTTTCCACCATCCATTTAACCATCTGTCTATCCATTTCCAAATACATATCTCTAAAAGCTCCTGCTCCTGTGTCCTGCACTGCAGGGACCACAGTGTGTGTTCATGTTCGTTGTGACACCCATTGCGCTCTAACCAGCCATGAAGGTGCTGCATGAAATCTGTCACCTCGGCAATACATGACCCCAAGCAGAAAATTAGGAAGAGCCTTCACTTTCCCCTAGGGTGAAAGTCATCTGGACACATTTTATTGGCTTACATGCAGCATTTTGCCCAGAGATAGTGGTTACAGTGGAGCTTCGATGGGTGTTGTAGGTGCTAGGTACTCACAGCCAACAGAACACACTACAATACTGTACAGAAATTAATGGTGTATTTATAAATGAATGATATGTACAATTTACCTATTTCTACTTCTACTTTCTACAAATTCCCACTTTTCAGAGACATCCATCCACCCATTCATCATCTGCCACTTTCCCAGGCCTCTTTGCTTAGGCTGCTTTCCCCTCAACCCGGACCTCCTTCTCCCCAGCCACCTCTTCCAGCTCTTCCGGGGGGGATTCTAAAGTGTTCCTAGGCCAGCCGAGAGATAATCTCTGCAGAGTGTCCTGGATCTTCCTCGGGGACTCCTCCTGGTCAGACATGCCGAGATCACCTAACAAAGGACGCATGCGGGAGTCACCCATACCAGATGCCTAAACCACCTCAGCTGGTTCCTCTCGACGTGGAGGAGCAGTGGCTGTTGCCCGAGCCCCTCCCTGATGACTGAACTACTCATTTGATCTCCAAGGGGGAGTCCAGACACTAACCGAAGCTCATGGTCATAGGTGAGGGCTGGAAAGTAGACTGACTGGTAAATTACTTTCAGAGACATTATTTTAATAACTGATTCAGGGGTTTGTAATTAAGCTAAAGGCATCAAGACAGTAATTTAACCTCTTAACCAGCCTTCACTATTTTAATATGCTTCTATTACATTAGAAATATCTAATATGATCTCTAGAATGTAATAAAGATAGAAAATAAAAAGAGACATAGCAATAATCTATTCAGTTTATATGTTCATTTCGACCTACTTCACTCAAGCACTTGGTAAACTATAGTCCTTGATAAAGTGCTTCAAATGTGTTAATTGATTAAGGCTCTATAAAGATTGCACTGAGAACCCCTGATTTAGCATCACAGCAAGCTAACAGGATTAATTAGTCGGGGTGTAACAAAGCATTGGTGAACTGTGATCTCAAAAACATCAAAATGTGCAATGCAGAGATTGGGCTTTCTATTGTTTATAACAGTTGCATTGTACTGCACTGTCAAGGCTGTCAATCATTTAGTTCCGAAATGTAACCCCACCTTCTTATGATGTTGCATAGAATTTGAAACAATATTCCTTGGGGACCCAAAACATCGGGCTGATATTAACTCGGGGAAAATGAATTGCTGGAATTAGAGAGTGGAGATGGAAAAACAGTATAATGGAGAAAAATTGAGATTGGCTTCACTTTAGAGAGATGATGCCCTGTCCATACGTCTTACAGTCATCGGTGTGGACACCAATGCTAGTAAACAATCAGCATGAGTTAGCCATTAAACTGTTATATGTATCAATACTACATCACTGTGTAACTGTCAAGTTACTGTAATGTGCTGTACTTTAATATGCTTGTATTTGCAGCTTTGCCTTGTCTATGCAATGATTGGAGAGATGATTTCAGTACTTTGCATTTACATGGAAGGCTCCAGAGGAAAGTAGTAATACAGATCCTGCAAATTGCATCTGTTGCAATTACACAGATTAAATATTCCTATAACTACCATAATAGCCTTTTCGGTCCACAGCTAAGTGCTCTCCAATGAGTGAAAGGCAATACCACCCAAACAATAATGTTACAGAGCTCAGCTCATCTGAACGGCAATATCTGACCTATGATTCAGTCTGTACTTCCTCATTCCCTTCACGTGAGGAGGCCGTGTATTCTTATTGAGTCAATTCTGCTTTATTGATCTTATGAAGGGCACAACAACAGCCTCGCCCTCCACGCGATGCAGGCAGGTCAAGTGGCCATTTACCTAAGCGCAGGAACACCGAGTGAGCAAATAAGAGCTGTTCCTGTATAGATCATTACACCTCGCAGATCAATACAGAGTTTTCACGCCACACTCCCAGTGAATAAGCAGCACGCCTCATAACCCGTATGACATCATTTACTGACACAAATAATATACTAAAGAATAGCCCCATAATGGAGTGAACAGTCAGGTCAGTCATAATGGACACATACTTATCTCTATATTTGAATTACTTTTCATATTTTAGAATATTAGTGAGGATATGAAAAGTAAAAAGTATGGAATTATGGAATTATGGAATTAAGAAATGACGCAGTGAAACCTATTCCAATAATCTTGAAGATGTTCCACAAAGTTTAGAACCTTTTTAGCATATTGACATTATGAGGACTCAGTTGTCCAGAATTGGTTATATGACATATTTCCAATACACATGTTAAATTCCCATCTTTGGAAATGGAATGTTCCATCCATGTTCCATGGCACCTACTGCTATGCCTTGCTGGAATTCTGATCATTCATTTCACCTTGCTTTGAGCCCACTGGTCAGTGTTCAACCAAAAGAAAAAAAAATCACAACTTGGGTGTTTCCGAGCTATCATCTCATGTAATGCCACTGCATAATCAATCAATCCCATGACATCTGGCATGTCAGTGTAATATTTGCAGGTACTTATGGGTCATTTTTATTGATCCATTCATTATAAAATGACACAATGTGTTTTAATATATCTCCTATTTATTATGCTTTAAGGCTTGAGCACTGTGCTCTTACTGCTCTGTGTTGTTCATTGTGCTGCTGTAATATTTGACCTTCCCTCTGGGATTAATAAAGGTATCTATCTGTCTGTCTGTCTGTCTGTCTGTCTATCTAAAACTATCATTATTATCAATAAGAATAATATATGGTTCATGTGCTTTCAAAAGGACCCATGCATAATGACACTTTTGAGCTGCTTTCAAGAACAATACAAAGCCTAACATTTCACAAACCACCCAATCAGCAGTATCCCTAGTAAAAAAACTATTCTTAGCCTGACCAGACAAGCCAAACCAAAGTCTTTATTTTCTCTGTATGCAGCGTGTATACGGTGGAATATGAGAGCAGTGGCTTTCACCAATCTTTTCAACTAAAGTGTATCTGGACAAGAGCAAATATACGTCTAAAGCACAAGTCAAATAAGCAAGCATAACATGAAACAGCTCACTATTCATCGCAGAAAATGTGTGCTAAAAATATCCCGCCCCAAATCTGAAAGTTGTTGTGTACTTCCCTTCATCTGGTACTTCAGGGTTAAAGCTAGGAAGGCCAGCGACCACACTCCATATTGCCTTCCAGACCACGGAGACTTTTTTCCTCAAAACAAACCAGCACCCTGCAACCACAACCCTGTCTCGCTTGACAAAGGCTGCTTTGATCTTCATTATAATTACATCTGGCCAACATCTGCATCTCTTTAGAGGAGAAGTGAAAGACACATTAATGCAATATACGAGCACATTGGCCACATTGACTCTAGCCACCGAATGTTTTCGCATTACACTGGCTGGATCAGTGGTTTTATTTGTTCTTGTGATATTGAGTAAAAAGCCACACGCACATACACACAGCTATTACTGCTCGCCATCTGTATTCCGTGTGGCTCTGTGAGCTGAGCAGGAGTAGCTGCGCTTGACTGGTGGCTAACAGAGCGCTCAGACGGCCCATCCTGAAACCTGCTTGGTGTGTGCTCAGACCAGCTAACAATATCACCAGGGCAGCGCAGGGGAAGCAGAGAGGACAACACAATAACAGCCACAGAAAGTGGGGGGGGGAATGACATGGGAAAAAGAGGGAAAGATGAAATAAGGGAATGGATGATGGGCTTCAGTGTATCTCCCTTGAACATCTGCAGCTTGTGTGTGAAACTGGGAAGAATCCGACATTTACAGAAAAATAAAGTGGATGACTTGGATTTAAGGGAGACGGCTGAGAATTCATTTAGAGAAGCACAATCATTTGGCTTGCCCTAGATTATAGTGCCCAACCACTCCAACTCCAGTGTGACTTTTTAAGCTGAACCTGAGCCCAATCCAAACCCAAGAACACTCAAAAGAGAACAAACGAAACTGCACACAGCTAATGACAGCACCTTCTTAAATCATTTGACTAGACGTTTAATGAGGAACTGCAATCACTTCTCAAAGTTTCATCATATTTCAATAAATATCTGACTGATAATTAACAGCCAAATAATAACGCAGTATGGTTTTAAGTACCTTACTGACTCCAGAATATCTATATCTATTTATTTACACTCGTTAAAAAAAAAATACACAAGCTGCACAAATACAATGCTTTTTACCTTTTTTTTTGTTACATTACAAATCACAAAGTTGATGATGTGAAATGAGAAACAAATATGGAAATTAAAAAACTGAAAATTGGCACATGCATATGCATTCACTCCCTTTGCCATGAAGTCCCTAAATAGTTCTGGTGCAACCAATTACCGTCAGAAGTCATACGCTGAGTGAAAATAAAGTCCACCTATTTGCAATCTAATGTCACATGATCTGAAAGGTCCAGGGGGCTGCAACATCATTAAGCAAACGGCACAACTAACCAAACACCATGAAGACCAAGGAAATCTCCAAACAAGTCAAGGACAAAGTAATATCCGATGATCCCCCAGAGCACCATCAAATTATCTAATGGGAAGAACATGGTACCTCAACAAAAAACCTGTCAAGAGAGGGCTACCCACCAAAACCCTCATACCGAGCAAGGAGGGCACTGGTTACAGGACCTCATTAACAGAAATTTGGGCTGTCAAAGTGCCTGTAATAAAGACCAAAGCTGATCTGACATTGTACAACTCATACCATGACACCAGGTCTTGGATGTGTGACAATGGACAACACTGACCACAGTACATCCACACATGGATATGTTGGTTGTCTCCACAAAGACAAAAGGGACTAGCATGATGACCCATTGCCATTCAATGCATTGGCTGATTTCTTCTGGGTGCAACTCCTTTTGATGATGAGTGTAACATGCAAGTGAGATTTTCAGATGTCTGCATGTTTCTCTACAATGGAACATCACACCAAACTTCTCTGAATTCATCAGCCATCCTGTCCCTCTGAAAAACACACGTAACTCCAGTGTGCCAGTCACACCCTCTTTTCCCTTAAGAGTTGACACAATATGCTCATGTTCATAAGCTCGAGGAAGAGTAATAGGTCCACCTTACCACAGCCTTAAGGTACCAGAAGTGTGCTTGGTGCAAAAGTATCACTTCTGTTTTTTTCCCAAACAGATGTTATTCTTAGGAGTACGTGTCTACACGTCTACACGGTGTAGTTAGTCATCTGTTCCTGTTCTCAGAAGTCTTATTTCCTTCCTCTTTCTTCTTTTCTATTCTGTAATAAGTGCCTTCGGGTCTTTCTAATTTTATAAAACCCATGTCATCACCTGCACCCGAGTTTTCTTTTCGACTAATAAAAATGAAGACTCCACAAACTGAACATTCTAGAGATGCCTCACAAGAAACTCTTTTGCTTCCCTCAAGAACATCTCAATTGTGAATTATTGGTTAATTCTTAAAATTTCCCAGTTTGCCAAATAAGATAAGATTAAGCCACTTCACACCAGTAGAACATATTTTAACCTCTACTTTTAATCTGTCCACTGAACACACCCAGTAGTATTTACAGCAGAGCAAACACACACCTAGAGTGGTACAAACCCACCTCCGGGAAACAATTTGGTCTTATGTGCCTTGCTTAAGGGCACCTCAGCTGTGGACGCTACTCCTGGGGACTGATTTAGTCTTATGGGGCACTTCTTTAACCTTTTGAGAACCTCCACATAATGTCAGTATTCTATAGACCAAATGTTTATGACTATAAACCAAGAGCTGCAACATATGTCTGGGATACTGGTTAGCTCAAGACCTAGACCTGGACATATTGAGGCAAGACCAAGACTAGTAGTTTAAGTTGACATAAAAATATAATGTGATTTTGATGCTAAAATTGAACACGATATATTAACAGAACACACGATAATAACAATGCAAGCTTGTTTAATAGCAGAGACCAAAATTGATCGATAGAAGTCATGACACATGACCAAGTCAAAATGAAGTTGAGACAGAAACAGAACCAAGTCAATATAATGTGGAGACAAAGGCAAGACCAAGTAAAAATAATGTTAAGACAGACACAATTATAAGTCAAAAAAATTGAGGCTGTGAGAGGACCAACTCAAAATAACACAGGAGAGGCTTAAACATGTCGGAGACTGTGTCGGTTTAATGTCAGTATAATGTCAGTATAGTGTCAGTATAATGTGGAAGTCAGGACTAGACAATGTCAGTACAAGACCAGGACAAGACAAAGTCAAAATATATTTGAGACAGAAACAAGATCACGTCAAAATACTGTCATGTCCAAAACAAGAGAGTCAAAGCGATGTTGAGACAGAAACAAGACCAAGTCGAAATAATGTCAAGGCCAAGACAAAACAAGGTCAAGATATGTTCTGACGGACAAAATCAAATCAAGACAATGTCTGGTCTGAGGACATCTTAGCCAAGAACCATTTCAGAACTTTTAAGAACATATTTCACTATAATTCAGTAAATCTTCTCACTCTTGTAGCCACAAACTGTCTCACTGTGTCCTGTAGTTAAAGGGAGTAGAGAGTGCAGGTATGAATCAGCACACAGATTAATATCTGACGTTTCAGGGAGAGCTCCTCTGAGTGGATCAGTGTTGTGTAAAGGAGAAGAGCTGTTTGTGAGCTATAACTGTCATAGAAAAGTGAGAATAAAACATGCAGGACTGCATATCATGTTGATATACAGGTTAGGCTGGATGTAGCTGTTGCTTTCTTTTCGCCTTGTTTTAAAAGGTGTGTGTGTGTAGGGGTCTGTGTTAGAGTGTCTGTGGGCTGGACTGAGTGATGGACCCTCTGGCAGGCCCCTCTACATCATTCTTAAGCCTTAACTGTGCACGGAAGACATGCCTGTGATTAGACGGAGCAGAGGGCATGGGGAGGGGCCAAGGAAATTTCACCACACCACACGAGGCCTAAGGCAAATCGCACCAATCCCAGTGAATTACTTCAGTTTAAGGCAGCTCCCAAGCTTTTTGAAGCTGTTTATAACTCTAACGGGCTGGCAAAGGGTCTAGCATTTAACCACCTCTCAGCATGTAAATTAGCACACTCTAGCAGCAGACCTGACATAACTGCAAATGGCCTGATTGTAACAAAACAGTCACTGCGAACGAAATAATATCACACGCAACGGTCCTGTGAGCGAATAATTATCCAGATGCAGACAAAGGCACAGAGGGCAGGCAGTGGTAGAGAGAGGGCCGTGTGCTGCTATGGACGGCATCGATTTGCGCCTTTAATGCTGATTAACTGCCCGACACCGGCCCTGTGGCCAGGGGTAATTAGCTCACGTTAGCTGAGTCAGAACAATGCCATTCAGCACAATAAAACTAGGAAGGCTCTGACAATTACACACAGCAATTACACATGTGATTTCCGCCCAAGCGACATGGCCAGGGTCAACGAAGGCACGACATCAGCCATATTAAGCGGAAATTAATATGAAGAGAAGCAGGCTGATATGATTGAGCTGGAGATTGATGGGAACCCTGTGCAAGCTTGTTTATTAGTAAATACTGGAAGAAGCAGGCTGGCAGGGATGTGGGAAAGGGTTTTTTGAGCAAGGGGAGTATTTATTGGCAACACAGACAGCATGTGACAACTGTTAACTGTTCATACACATTGCATTTGGACAAAAGTACTGGGACACACCTCTCAATCATTACATGCGCGTAATTCAGTCCCATTGCTACGGGGGTATGAAAGGAGTAACCAAGCCATGCCATTACAAAAATGAAAAAAATGGGGGGAGTCGAAACTGTAATAGGATGTCACTGTTGCAAAAAAGTCAGTTTGTGAAATGTCTTCCCTCCTAAGTATTCAATGATCAACCGTGAGTGGTATCACTGAAAGTGGAAGCATTTAGCGACCTCGGTAACTCCATGTAACGTTACAGAGCGGGGATTCTGAGTGCTGACATGCATAGTGCAGAAAGTGGCCAACCCTGCTGTCTCAACAACTAGAGTTGTAATGCTGCTCTTTTAGCTGCAAACGTGTGGTGGGAGTCAATTCAAAAGCTCCTGCAGGTGCAATGTGTATGTGTCCCAATACTTTTGTCCATACCGTGTACGTCAGACTCACAGCTTCAGTTAAACTCATCAGGTAAATTGGCAGCGATCTGCTTTTTACCAACTTTTAACACATTGCTCTCCTGCAGCACACATTCTCCACCAATCGTGGAACCTATTTTTCGAATCAGATTATCAATATCAAGACATCCTTGTTACATTTCCAGGTATTAATTTTTTTTTTGTGTATGTGTATGCCTCATGTTAAACTAGATATATAGTTTTAAACTACTTTTTACTCAGTGCAACATGGCTTTCACAATAGGTGAGAGCTCATATTTGCCACTGGACCGCACACTGTTTGGTCTGTGACCGGCAGCAATAAGTCTGGGCAAGCTCCAGCTGTTACATCATCAAACCAGCCTACAGGCTGAAGGGCTGCTTCTGTGGTGCAGAGTAAACTCCAGCACTGCAACCTGAGTTCGAGCCCCAGCTGTGCCACCCATTGTCTGTGGCCACGGCTCCCTGAAAGCGTAATTGGCCATGTTCTCGTTGGGTGGAAAGAAAGGCATGATGCTTCTCTCCACCATGGCAAAACAGCACTGCCAATCTTCAGTTGCCGAATTAAATGGTTAGACTATAGTCCATGGCCTTTAGCTTGGACAGATAGACTGTCCAGCATTGGTGAAAAATGCTTTCGAACCATTGCACCCTACAAACTGGAGGCAGTGATGCACAGAGTACACAGTTACAGTTGTAGGAACGAGTTCTGACTAAATTGAGAGGAAAACTAACAAACATTGAATAACAAAGACTCGAAATCATTCTACAGGCTGTTGTTTTGAGCCACATGGGCCTATGCTTGCTGATTTTAGCACAGAGGCAATTTGAAAAGCAATCTATGTCACTTTCCATTGTAACAGTCAGACGGTATAATTAACTGGGTTTCTTTTGGGAGCTCATTGCCTTTGGAAGTCGCGCTCTATGAAAACAGATGCAAAAATAGATTTCTAAATCCGGACAAATTTAAAGCAGACACAGGTTTTGCCAAACCGCACTGCCCCCAGACTTAATATTATCCATATGACAGAAAGGCTCCAGTTCATGGGGATGAATCATCGAAAAATAAAGCATCTCACTATATTTGAGAAAGTTCATGTTGAACACATTAGGAACGTCTTCTCCAATCTGACAGAATTACATGACACGTCAGCGTCCGTGCAGCACCGAGACTGATCCACCATCCAAAGTACAAAACAGATGGACTAGAGTCAGTAATTACAGATCTACAAAGTATGGTAAGTGGGCTGATAAAATAGACAATGAGTACAGAAACAAGTAGGTGGTCTTTACAGCAGATTGGTTTATATATATATATATATATATATATATATATATATATATGCACACACACACACACACACACACACACACTCAAATAGGACAGACTTCACAGACTTCAGGGTGAAAAAAAAACAAAAAAACAAAAACGTTAACAGCAAAGCTGAAACTTTGAAATACTTATACTTCAGGACTTCACTGGGCATTGATGAGCTGATGGATGTTTTTTCATTATCATACATTCAGAAAGAAATCCTGACGTACACTACAGCACACACCAGTGAAACAGTAAGCAGAGTCATGGCTGAAATTTTGGTGAGTGCTGAATGAGAATACTGCAACATTTAGACAAATTCCAAAGTGTGGAATGGATGGACAATTACAGATTAAAATACATTGTATACAGTATATTCAATTTTGTCAAGAAACGACTATTAAAAACAATAATGGTGTGTGTAAAAGTTCAACTTTTCTGAGAAAGTGGGGCACAATTGATATCTAGAATCTTGGGCCTAAATATTGATGTGTTTTTGTTATTTTTGTGTCTTGGAGACACAAGCTATAGTTTCCTTGGATGCATGTAAAGAACAGTCACCAAATGCTGGATACCCATATATCCAACTACAGAACCCCCATTATACTTATAATAAAGAATGTGACAAAAATGTGACTCTTGTCAGTATATTTATTGAACCACGCATAGAGAAGTGTGGTGTTGGGTAAAACGTGACATGTCAGTTATCATTGCATGACGTTGTAGTAGTTCTAATAGTGTATTGCGATAATCCATCCAAGGCAGCTTGAATAATGTCACTCAGTTCCTGCTTTAGGGGTGGATTGTTGATAGCATGTCCAACAGCATCCAGCGCATTATTAGGAATATGTCCAGCACCACCAAGGTGCCTTCACACCAAGGTGCCTTGGTTGTCTCCATAGACAGGGAATAAAGATGTGGCTGTTGGGTCACACCTAAAATATCAAACAACAGTTCTCCCTCTCTGTGGTTCATGTAGGTATTTTGGTTATTCACTGAAACATTCCTTCTTCGATCCATTGCCACCAGCAACGTGCTATGGTAACATCCACATTAAAATAACTCAGCAAATAATTCTTTATTTTCTGCTCAGAAATACTCAATGTCTGACATGTCAAGTGCTGTTTAGTTCTTGTAACGGAAAAAAGGCAAATATTGTAGGCATATATATATTTTTTTTAATCAAAACACTGTCAAATTTATAGAAATGTCTACATTTTGTTAACATTTACATCTGCTGAAAATAATATCTGCCATGTGTGACTCTCTCCTTTGAATATTTTTCTAATGTTAAGGTTAAATCTAATGTACATAGAACATCCAGAATATGCCATGTACTTCTGATTTAATACATAAAAAATGTTAATTAGTTGTTAATTATTTTTCAGAAAAATATGGTTTATGGTGTTGTGGAACATGAATAGTTCTCAAAAGAGATGAGGATGTGCTTCCACCCACAAATGAAAGCCATGATTCAGGGGGTGTAGTGCCCTTAAAGAGCGAGAGAGAGAGAGAGAGAGAGAGAGAGAGAGAGAGAGAGAGAGAGAGAGAGAGAGAGAGCGAGCGAGAGAGAGAGAGAGAGAGAGAGAGAGAGAGAGAGAGAGTGTTTGTGTGTGTGTGTGGGAGGTGTGTGGGGGGGTGTGAGGAGTTTGCCCTGTTGCTCCTTTTGTCCTCTCATCCATCACGTCTCACCCGGCAGCCCTGCACTCTAATGAAGCCACGGGAGCAGAGACCTACACCCACATACTCTCGCACACACACACACAAAATTATAAAATAACAAAACAAAAACAAAAAAAGACACAGGCACACACAATGCACACATGACCACATGCCATTAAAATACACACATACACACTCTCAGACCTCTACCATACCCCTCCATCTCTCTGTTCCTTGGTGCATGGCAGCCACAGGCCCGCTGAAGAGAATGCAGCACAAAAAAGAGGGGGAATCCGGTTCCTTTCTTCTGTAAGTAAGGCTGGCCAGATCTGCTCCAGAGGAATAAAAGCCTTTGGTTTGGGCACCGTGTCAAGCCTGAGCCCACGGCAAAGCCCCAGAGAAGGCTACATTTCTAAGTAACATGAGCTGACTCACCACGCTATCACTGCCAACTCTGCATTTAGAGTGTGGTCTTATACAGACACACACACACACACACACACACACACACTGCAATCCTTCTCCTACCATATCATCACAGACCCTTGCTCTTGCCCCACAGTGGTCAAAGAACATTCATGGAAAAGCATCACTCACATCCATCTATTCCAACTTTGACCATATAAGAAAACAGACAGCTCAGCTTGCTTTTCATTGCACATATTAAATCCTCTTGATTTCCATAGTGGGTTTCTGTTTAAAGCAATAGTTTATATAAAACTATTTCACCATTTCACCCTCACTCCAAATGCAGTCAGACACCTGGAACCTTCAGCTCAAACATAATGTCACACAGCATTGACTGTGTCAAGACTGTGAGAAACAACCAATTTATGTGGGTTGAGGTAAGTGTGTGATTTTGGCATCAAAATGCAGTTAGTGTGATGCCGATCTCAGTAATAAATCTTATGTTACTTGGTAGCTGGATTAGCCTCTTTTAGATCCCTGGGCCAATTTATGGGGATGTTTTTGTACTTGACATACTTTTATTCAACAAAATATTTACAAAGTATTTATAGGAGACAAATTCCCGATATTGTTATTTTCAGATCCTAAGATCCTGGGCTGCCCAAATCTCTCTGTATTTGAGATAAAAGAATAAATACCAACATATTAATTGATTATTTGCATGAATTTATATTATGTAACATTCTTTTGGTAATTATTAGATTGACAAGAATATTTATAATAATACATTCTTAAAAATACTTGTAACCTGTCAAATAAAACAACCTGAATGTCTATTTTTGTCATTTCTGTATTAGTATTATCCCTTCTATAACCCAATATCTGGGTCAGTGACATTATTAGCCCCGCCCCTCTCGCTGCTCAGTCAGAGTCTGCATGCAGGATGGGCATGTACTTTTTTCTTCTCAGGTTGGTCACTACCAATTCCGATCTGCTACTTAGGTCTAGCTGCCAACCTTCATGCTGTGTGACTCACCATGTTAGCTCTAATCTAGTGTTCTCCTCCAAACCAACCTGAATTTGATACTAACTGATAAAGTTTCCTACTGCTACCACTCCACACTGCACTGGATAAACACGCTCTAGACTGGAAGCGACGATCACTGGAGGAGCAAAGAGTAAAGAAGGAGAGTATGGTTACTACATTCCCAGAGAAATTCCTAAGAATCTAATACAATGTTAGCACATTAATATCCATTAAACAATAATACTGCTAGGACCTCATATATGAGTGAATACTGTTTTTAAAAAGTAATGCTGTAGTAATAGAATAAAATATACTGAACAGCCATCAACAATAAGCCACCTGCTAAATACTATGTAGGGCCACCTTGTGCCACCAAAATAGCTTTGACCCTTTGAGACATGGACACCACAATGCACCACCAAGATGAAATTTGTGCAGCTACAGTACCTCTTCTGAGGGTTTGGACCAGTCTAACCCTCACTCCTTACACACATCAATGAATCTTGAGCACCAATGAGACAGGTTGTCCTTCCTTAGACCACTTTTAAGAGGTACTGACCACTGTTTACTGGGAATTCTCCAAAAGGCGGTACCCAACCAAGTCAAAGTGGCTCAGAAACAGGCCAGTGTGGCTGCAGGTTTTCATTCCAGTTAAACGGAAGCTCCAGTGACCTGTTGTATGATCGTGGCTGATTGATTAGGTAAGTGGAATCAGGTGTTGCTGCTGGTTGTTTAGAATGAAAACCTGCAGCCACACTGGTCAATTTCTGACCTGGTTTCACCCCAAACCCACTACAACCCCAACCCCTGCAGAATCCTTGACACATGTATGTCCATCAGACTAATGGATTCTATTAAATATTAATAGAAACTTTTGTGCCACCAGTGCTACCAACTAATTTCAAGATACAAGTCATGGAACCGTATCTTCTATCTGCTTTATTTACGTTAAACTGATATAAAGTGCACGGCAAATGTTGTACCTAAATAATAATTTTGCTTAATCTAAATTGTGTGGATGGGGGATGATGACTGAAGACTGAATTGGAACCAAAACTCTGAGTGCCAATGTGACCATTCATCCAGACTCCATTAACTAATTATGGCTGCAATTTCAGAAAGCACATGCATACTGATGTGCTTATTAAAGAGATAAAAAAACAGGCCATGTAATGGGCTGTTTAAAGGCCTGTATCAACAATAAGGTGATGCATTGGGCATGCTCAGTGAGCATCTTTCTGAAGATACTGGTAATGTATCACAGTTTCTGCCCCACCATTCATCTGTCTTTCATCTCTCTCCTCCCTCTCTCATTTGCAGTCCTGCTAGTGACACACGCATGCCTTGCATTAGCCTCACCACCGCAAGCTCAATACAGCTGATACTGAGGGTTCAAAAGCAAAGAAATAAGAGAGGAAATCAGACTGGTTTTAATTAACAACACCACACGTTCACTCTTGCTGTGCATCTATATCCCTCTCTCCTGAGTAGCAGGTGAGAGAAAGAGAGGGAGGGAGGGAGGGAGGGAGGGAAGGAGGGAGGAAAATAGTAGTTTTACTAATTTGCACATTCAGAAATCAATCTCTGGAGGTCATGTTTTTTTTTTGTTTTTTTTTTTTGCTTTCATCACGTTTGCTTTCATCATGTTGTGCCAGAGTGACAAAGAGTTTTTTTTTCCTTCATTGAGAGAATTCAATGCTAATTTTCATCTCCAATGTAGCAACTTCATTAACATTCATCACACCAATCACTCTTTTTTTTTTCCTCTTCCTTGCCCCATTCTTTTCTTCCCTCCCCTCGGGTTGGAGGCACTTTAAGTCAGGAGCCGTTTCTATGTGGTGGAGGAGGCAGCTCTCCATGAATGTTTTATCCTCTTCATGGCATATTCATGAGCCTGATTACAAACAGCCCGTTAGCCATGCCTCTGCAGCCACGCACGCTGGGTCAGCAACACACTGTGCTCTCGCCTGGCACGACAAGACATTTCATCGACACTGCCCAAAAGCACTCTTCCTCCTGGAAGAGTACTTTCTGCATGCATGATAGGCAACTCTCGTCTGGAGGGTAAGACCACTGAAATTCACTGTCTTCCACAGCTTCAAACACACTCGATTCCACTCATTAAGGTCTTGAAAACGAGTTAATGAGTACATTTGGATTAGACCTGCAAGTCCAGTCACTACAGAACAGGACCCTTACTCATTAACCGGGACAAAAGTATTTGGACACCTGCTCATTTGTTGTTTCTTCCAAAATTAAGCGTTTTTTTAAAAGAGTTGATCCTGTTCAGGGAAGATTTTCTACTAGTTTTTTGGAACATTGTTGAAAGGATTTGATTGCGTTCAGCAACAGTGTGAGTGAGTGTTAGTGAGGTAGGAATACTGGGTGATCAGCACGCCACCTCATCCCCAACTACACAGCTAATCCCAGAAATATTGCACTGAGCACCTTCATTCCAGAGAGCAGAGTTCCAGTGCTCCACAGCACAAGGCTTTATAGGGGGATATATAAATGTGTGAGGGTTTTAGAATAGAAACTGGCATTTGAGCTGTGGTAGTTTCTAGCTACTAGGCCTGTAACAATGCCTGTATTCATACAAAACCATCATGGTACAGGGTCACATCTTGGAGCACATAGTCATAAAGACAATGCTCGCAATCTGGGAAGTAGTAGTAATTGTAAGCATAGCCTTTGTACCAAACTCATACCAGTGAGTGAAGTCAGTTACTGCAGTGCCGTGAGTCTCCATCAGTGGTTTTGAGCATGCAGTGTTCCAGAGACTGAACCAAGGACTGGGTTTGTCTTTACCTCTACAAATGTACACCTCTCATTAACTAAAATGGACTAAAGAACCATCCATAGGATCATTAGTATAAACAAGACTATGAATCTGGGTCAGCCATGAAAACAGCCTGTCCAGCACACACACACACCAACATTTCTGCAAAGAGGTTAGGACTCCCACAACTGTTCCAGTCTGTAGTTCCCTAGTGTCAGGTGCAGGTGATGAGTGTGTGTGCGTGTGTGTGTGTGTGTGGGGGGGGGGGTTATTTAATAGACAGACTGGGGAGTCAGGGGAAGGGGTCATACCAATACAACTGCACACCGATAAGCTTTATCTCTTCCAAACTCTCATTATTGCTTCAATTCTGCAGCAGAAACCTGCTGGCTAGCTGTGACACACCCAACACATACACACACATACACACAACTATGCACAGATGCACACTCACAGAAACACTTTCTTCACATTGTACTCCACTCCCTCCCTGTGAAGGTCAAATATAGTGTCATTGGCCTACTAAGGTTTGTAGACTGTCAACACAAAAACACATAAGGGTCATTAAAAACAGTCATCAAAAACAGCTACTCTGTGTATATAAAGAGAATGTACTCCATCCAACCCCCCTCCACATCCTCTCTCCACCATCACCACCACCACCAACAACAACAACAAGCATTAGAAAGTGCTGGTGATTACAAATGCATGCCATAATATTATATTAAGCTTCTAAACCAAGGAGACGGTGGTGGACTTCAGAAGGAAGGAAACCACAATCAGACCTGTTACCGTCATGGGTCAGAATGTTGGTTGAATGTTGACACATACAAACATCTGAGTGTCCTGCTGGAGGGCCAACACTGAGGCTGTGTACATCAAAGGCATGAGCAGACTCTACTTTCTGAGGAAACTCAGGTCCTGTGGAGATGCCAAAAAGACCAACAAACTGATAAGGAATGCTGCCAAAAAGACCAACAAACTGATAAGGAATGCTGGTTCTCTTCTTGGATGCTTACTGGAGATGTTTGAGGTGGTGTTGGAAAAGAAGAGAGCTGTCAACAAACTGACCACTATCCTGGAAATCACATCTCACCCCCTCCACGACTTACTGGTCTGGCAGTAGAGCACTTTCAGCAACAGACTCTCTCAGCTCCATTGTAGCGAGGAATGGTACAGCAGGTCATTTGTAACAACTCCTCACTGTGTTGGGACATTTTTTTATACACTGAGCCACTAACAAGACAGGTTCACTAATTTTTGCCTGGCCATTTTTACTCCTATCCAGTCACTGCACTGACACTTTATCTAAACATGTCCATAAATGACAGACTCACCGAGTAGCTGGACACTTCTATTCTTATCTCTTTGCACAGACAATATTCAGAATTGTAATTAACTGCATAACTAAGTAACTAATTATGTAATGGTTGAGAAAGGGCAGTGTGTGACTGTGTTTTGCATATGCTGCTTGTACAGTGTTGTTCAGGTTGCGTTGTGAACATAACTGTTCACGTAGATGCTTTTGTGGTATATGTGTTACTGGAGGCCAGACGGACTTTTAAAATGAAACTGATCTCTCACCAACTGGGTAGTGTGTACGTGTGTAAGTATCTCTAGTCTTGGTCACCAGGGTAATACAATGTTATATTTGTTGTGGAGTGATATGGATGCTACAGCTGTGGCCTATGGCAGACAGAGTGATCTTTTACTCCAATTCTTTTACATAAAGGTCTCCACATCCAACGCTAAATAAAACAAGTTCTACACCAGGCACTGACCGCTTCTATTTGTCAGTTCCAATCCTGCAGTGGCTGTTATCTTTTTGGCCTCACAGATAAACCTGTTTTAATCGGTTTCTTCCTGAGCCTGAACACCTCCATCTTCGCCGCAATACAAAACCTAGACTACAATACACCACCTTTCATATCGGACAAGGCTTTACTTTTAACTGCACTTTTACAGTACTTTTACTGAATGATCTAACCAGCTCGAAGACAGTTACCCAAGAATCATGACACTTCTTGTTCATTAAATAGGAACATTACAGTAATAACTAAAGTAATAACTGCAGACAATGAAGGGTTAATAAACATTCAATACAACTCCATCCTCTGACATTCCAGAATGTGCTGTTTGATGTTTGAGACCCCGTCAGGTCAACACGACTCTCAGTGCTTAGCCGAGTGAATGTTTCAGAACTTGTGTGGTGTGGGCAATCTGACATTGTGCTGGTGGAGTGTGTGAGGGTGTGGGTTTGTGTATGTGTGCATCTGTGTGTGTTCCTCAGCCTGTAGGCCTATGGTAATCAATGTTGATGAATAGGAGGGGAAAACGTGCGCTCTCTGCCTGAATATAAAGTTCCCATTATCTGCCTCAACATATTCACTATATCACTGAGACAGAGCTGATGGAGGCTACACTCCACTGCACTGCCCTCAGAGACACAGAGAGAGAGGAAGGGAGGGGGAGAGAAGAGGTGGAAGGTAGAAGAAGTAGAAGAAGTGAAATACAGAAAAGAGAAGAGAGAATAGAAGGGGAATTAGGTAAGAGAATCGGAGTAGGAAGAGAAAGAAGAGAGAAAGAGCAAAAGATAGAGTGACAAGAAGAAAGACAGAGGGATGTGAGTGAGCAGAGAGAGAGAGAGAGAGAGAGAGAGAGAGAGAGAGAGAGAGAGAGAGAGAGGAGAAAGGCAAAGTAGAAGAGTAAGTAATACAAAGAGAAAAGGAGAAAGGGGTGAGAAGAAGGATAGGAAGGTGAAAGAGAGAGATATAAGAGACAAAGAAAGTTATGGGGAGCAGAGGGAGAACAAGAGAAAGAACGAGAAAGAGAGCATTAGTAAAGGAGAATGGGGAAAGGAGGTGGGAGGGACAGGATTGTCAAAAGAAGCGAGAGAGAGAGAGAGGAAGAAAGAAAGATAGAGCCAGAGGGAGTGATGCAAGTGATCCAAAAGGAAATGAAGGCAGAACTCACAGATGACCCCTGAATGTGGCACATGCCTTTTCACCTTTCGTTCACCTTTCATTCACCTTTCACTCACCTGAAAACGACAGAAAAAGAGAGAACAAGGTTAGTGACAAAACACACATGTTTACACCTCATCCACAGATTCACGGACCCCATTACAGGGTCAAAAAGCCGAAAAAGGGACGGGAGACTGAGGGTTCATTTATCCCAACCAAACACAACAACCTAAGCTCAGGCCATCAGTGTCAGGATTGACCAGCCAATAAACCACTCGTACCACTCATAAATTACAACTGGCTAATGCCTGAGAGCTCAGTCACTCAAAACACCACAACCACTCAATCACGAACTTTAACGTTGGAAAATGATTACAGCTATGAGGCAACATGGA